>JAUDJI010000812.1:0-12488 GCA_037389245.1 Oryzias sinensis | reverse complement strand
GAGCACAAACACATTTACACTTGGAGGGTGTGTGTTGGAGACACTTAAACAGATGGGACGCAGCTGGGTCTCTTCAGGTCTAATAGCTGTGGAGATGAGACGATTGCACAAAGAACGCAGGCAAGGAATACAACAGCATCCACACAAGGTCAAGATGGCCATAAATATAGCTATGGACACCAAAGGGGAAGCTACCAATGAGTGGTACTTCCCAAACACATCCAGCCAGGAGTCCCACATGGTGGTATCAACACCGGAATGGTCTTTCATCTTACCATTGAGAGTGCGAAGGCCATCTTTGGCCTTGGTCAGACTGCTGTCTGCAGCGGTGTAGTTAGGAATGAACGTGCAACACTGTTCACTGAACATGGTGCACACGCCACCCTTTTCAGCCATCAGCATGTCGAGAGTGATCCTGTTCCTGAATGCCATTATAGATGTAACAGAAAGCTGTTCATGCACAGCTTCAAACCCTTCTCGTGTCCAGTTACCTAATTTTTTGGACGTTGTAGTGGATGTAGTTGATCCTGTCCACGCCTTTGACAATCGTACACCACCAACAGAGTGAAGATCCCCAGCCGGCAGCCACCTGAGTAATCAATGTACATTCATCTGGTACTCCATAAGGAACCCCTATGGCGTCTATGTAAGTAGGGTCAGTGTCTGTCAGCCACACTTCCCGCTTATGGCGAGGTTGCCATCTGTGAGGATAAATACTAGACATTTCAGCAACCAAAACGTAAACTGTTATAGGATACACAGAAAAAGGTAACAGAATTTAGTTTCAAGAGTTGCAAGTTAAAAATAGTAGCAGTAGTCGTCTTGGGCAAACATTAGTGGGTGGACTTACAGTCCTCCTCTCAGTCGAAAGGGTTGTTCCATTTTCATACCCAGGGGGGCGCAAGTACTGCCAGGTATGCCACACTATAACAATGGTTATGATCACAACAACAATACATTTCACACAAATTTGAAAACCTTGGTTTACCATCTCGACCAACTGTTATTTCTTTTTTCGTCGTCTATATGGGTTGGTGGCTTTACAGGAGGCTTCACTGACTTTCGGGTCTACCCAGACTCTAAACGTCTGAGTCCACCCTATTATCAGACATTAGCTCACCTTCCACCTTTTAGTTTCCAGTCGAGATTTCAGATGTCAGGTGAACACAGGTGGATCTTCCAGCGAATTTGACTGCAGTAGGAGTGGCCAGCACTGCCTGGTATGGCCCCTCCCACTAGGGTGAATACCAGTGTTATTTCTTGATGCTTCTTATCAGAACCCAATCACCTGGTTCTAAAAGCTGGTTTTCCTGCTGAGGGGCAAAAGGTTTTTCATTAGTCAAGATTTCTCTTTGTTTTACTAAAATGGCCCTCATATAGTCAGCCAGGTTTGCTTCCTTATTAGTCTCCCATTGGTTTTTAAACTATGGTAACCTGTAAGGTCTTCCAAAAAGGGTCTCGACCTTATTGCACTGGTAATGTAAATTTTATGCACAGTTTCACTAAATCTAGACACTGAGTCCAGTTTCCACAATACATTCCTTCAGCCTATTGTTAATTGTACCAGTCATTATTTCTACTAATCCAGCACTTTGCAGGTGGTAGGCACAGTGATTCTTTAAGACAATGTCAAGTCAAGCCAAGTCAACTTTATTTATAAAGCGCTTTTAAAACAGCAGGAGCTGACCAAAAGGCTTAACAATGCAGAATAAAACAAAACAACAAACTAAAACAAACGTTATAAAATCAAGAAGTTAAATAAAAATAAATAAGACCAATAAAAACATCAACTCACACCGAGTTAAACGCCAGAGAGAAAAAGTGAGTTTTTAACTTGGATTTAAAATCATTCAACGAACGGGCCTTCCTAATCTGCATAGGGAGTGCATTCTACAGGCTGGGGCCAGCAACGGCAAATGCTCTACCCCCCCTGAATTTCTGCCGTGTCCTTGGCACATCCAGGAGCAGCTGGTCAGCTGATCTAAGTGAGCGGGAAGGGGAATGCAGGTGTAGCAGCTCAGAGAGGTAGGGCGGAGCCAGAACACTTAAAGACTTAAAAACAAATAAAATATATATATATTTTTTAAACTCTAAAATGGACAGGGAGCCAGAACTGGTGGGATAAGCTCTCTCTTCCTCGTTCCAGTTAACAAGCGTGCACCAAAGTTCTGCACCAGCTGGAGACGGGACAAGGATGAGTGAGGGGCACCGAAGAAAAGAGAGTTACAGTAATCAATCCGAGTTATAACAAAGGCGTGGATTACTGTCTCAAAGAACTTTCTTGATAAAAACAATTTGACTTTAGCCAGCTGCCTTAACTGAAAGAAGCTGGATCTCACCACCGAACTGATCTGATTGTCCAAATTTAAAACCAATGTCCATCTTCACTCCTAAGTTTGTCAGAGTAGATTTAACAGATTGAGTGAGAGAGCCCAGAGCTATTGGGTGTGACTCACTGTTGACACTGGGACCGAAGAAAATCACCTCTGTGTTTTCGTCATTGAGGTGGAGAAAATTTAAGAGCCATCCAGATTTGTAATTTCTTCAAACACTTAATTAAAGGGCTGATGGAGTGGGCATCCTTCTTTGTTATTGTATTAATGTGAAACATAGTTCCTATCCTTTTCATAATTCGATTAACAAAATGAGACCCATTGTCACTATAAATAATAATATATCTATATATATATTTTTTTCCCAGGTATACCATACTGAGGAATTATATCTTTGCATAATGCTTTGGCTACTGTTATTGCATCAGGATGTTTTGCTGGGAACAATTCAATCCATTTAGAGAATGCATTATCATGACCAGACAGAATTTTGCGTTTTAATTCTATCAAGTCCATGTGTATAACTTGAAACGGATATTGGGGAGTTGGAAACTTCCCTCGTGTTGGTCTAAGATTTCCCTGAGCATTGTGCTTACATGCTCCTATAAAAAATTTTTTGAATAAGAATTAAATCCAATATTTGTAAATCCAATATTTGTTTACCTGTCCCATCATTCCCCCCGTTGACCCATGGGCCACCCCATGGGTCAATATAGCTGCCCATTTAAAAATAGTTTTTTTTATAAAGTAGGTTTGTTTTCTGGTCATACATATATACTATTTAGGAGTTTAGCATTATGTTTGTTCCAGAGCTCTTTTTCAGGTTCCAATCTCTGTTGTTGCATTTCTTTAAGTATTACTTTGTCAACCTCCTCATTTTTTTATGAAGAACCATCTACATAAAGTATTACACCTTTCGTCAGTGGTTGATCTATTAGGTCATTTCTGCTCTGTGCTGTTTTTTCCGCTAATTCTTGGCAATCATGCACACTTCCACCATAAGGAAGTGGCAACATTGTAGCAGGGTCCAACTGGGTGCACCATTCTAATGTAAGGTGCGGTTGGAACAGTAATGCGGCCATGCAGGATAAGTGTCGCGCAGGCGACAAAAAAAAGTTAAGTTCATCTGTAAAAGTAATGCTAAAACTGCATGCGAAACCTTAAGGGTCAGTGGGTGGAATAGTACTATTGTTGCACTTACTTCTACTGCCATTGATGCCGCAATTGGTGTCCTAACGCAATGCGGCAGTACACATGCCACACCATTTAATTTTGAAGAGAAATAAGCTACAGGTTTCATTTTGTCTCCATGTTGTTGGACTAAAACCGAGGTCAATAAATTACCTTTGCAGTCTACCATTTGTAAAAAAGGTTTACTATAATCAGGTAACTCTAAGGCTGTGCTGGACACCAGAACTTGTTTTATGTTACAAAAGGCCGTGTCCGCTTCTTGTGTCCAGGTTACAGGGGAATTCATTTTTAAAATGTTGTCATACATCAACTTTTGGAGAGAAACCATTATTTCAGCATAGTTTTGGTACCCAGTTCCTGCAATAATTAATCAGACCTAAAAATGACATCCTTTGCTTCTTCGTTAGAGAATTTGGTGCTTGCAGAATTGCAGTTTTCCATTCTTCCATAATTGTGCGTCCTGCTGCGCTTAAATATGACAAAGATATTTTACCTGTTCCCTGCACAGCTGTAATTTATTTTTACTGACTTTGTGGCCTTCATCAGCTAAATGTTTTAACAGTGCCACTGAATCCTTCATACAAGTTTTTTTCTCTGGTGATGCTATCAGAACATCATCCACATAAATTATTTTTTTACTTCCCTGGAGGTTGGAATTTTTGCCATGCTCGCTATCATTTGGCACTAACCTTGGGGTAGTCTGGTATAAGTGTACCTTTGGCCGTCATATGTGAACGCAAACCAGTACTGGCTGTCCTTGTGGACAGGCATAGGAAAGAATTCATTATTGATGTCTACCACTGTGAAGGCGGCTGCATCCGATCCTAACGAGTTCAGTAATGTATAGGGGTCAGGCACACAGGGTGCTCTTTGAATAACTGCATTGTTTACTGCTTGTAAGTCTCATACCATCCTCCAACCAGTGGACGGCGCCTGTTTTTTCACTGGAAATATAGGAGTATTACATGGTGAGTCATTGCACTTTATAATTACTCCTGCAGCTATTAAATCTGAAATTACTGGTTTAATACATTCTTGTGCATCTGGTCTTAAAGGGTATTGTCGAACACATGGTCTATATTCTGTTTTTGGTCTAATCTGAACTGGTAAAGCGCCTTTAATTAACCCTACATCTGTGGGTCCTTTAGACCACAGAGTGTCAGGGAGATCCTTTAACAGATCTTCCTCCTCCCAGTTAACACTAATAATCATCTGGCCCAGTCCTTTAGTTTTTCTTCCAAATGCACACCCATTTTAACAGAAGTTGTCCAAACAAAGCCACTCAAGTCAGTCCAGTTGAGGGACTTCCCTGGATGTGGGGTGATAGTGTTGGAATCCAGTCATCAGCACTTTCCCCCATCCTAACCATATCCCCCAGATCCTGCCACTGCTGATTGTGCCCATTCAGCATGAAGACACACCAGGTGTGATTTAAAATTCAACATGTTTTCCCCCATTTTTGCAGCTACAGCTGCACTGCATAAAATTATGTAAAAGTGATTTTAGTTGCACTAACTCTAACTGAGAAATACACACAATTTCACCATTTGAGCTTTCACTGAAACTCGCGTGGCTGCAGGCTTTGCTCCTGGAATTTGTTCTTTGATAGCTGTCCTACATGCACCATCGTCATACAAAAAAAATCATCACATTCCCATTTATCCTTAATCCAATTTCTGGTTTAACATCTGCACATGGCAATACATCCTAGAACTTCATCAACACCTCATCATCTCCATCTGACTCATCATTCTGCTTTTCAGGAAGTCCTGTATTAAAAAAGCAAAGCTCCCTGTCCCCTGACCTAGTCATGCTCGTTCCTTCTCTTCCACAGGTCCAACTCCCTGAAAAGGGGTAACCATAAGCTCCTCTCTGACATCCTCACTACATCTCAAACCTCTTCTGTCATGTCACTCTGGAACCTCTCCTTCTTCGGCTGCCTCCACCACGATAAAACACTTCCACTCAAACTTTCCATGTCCTGCACAAACTGATTCACTTTTGCTTTGTAAGAAATCACACCTTCTATAGCTTTCTTAACATCTTCCATTGTCCATGTCCTATACACTAAAACACAAACTAAAATATACACTAAAATAGTCGGGGTTGATCATCTCCTGCCTGGGGGTTTGCAACCTGGATCATTGGAAATGATTCTGTCATTGCTGAAGTTTCTTCAGGTTCAGAGGGGAGAGGAGAAAGTCCCTCTCCCATTGTTTTTGACCACTGTAATTTCTGCCCTGTCTGTGATCTAGTCACATACCTTTTTGAGAGGATTTCCCATCATTAGGTGGGGGATCCTTTACTAACTGGGGGTAAAGAGAGCTGTTTACATCTGCTCCGTATGGAGCAGGCGCTCCTCTTTCCTGCACGTTATCGTCCTCCTTCCTGCAGGCTCGTGCACGCGCCCCCTCCCTCTGCTCTCTCCTGTTCTCTGAAGCCGCACTGCCCTTTTTTTTTTCCTTTTTTCCGCCTCTCTCAACCAAAATTCCGTAAACTCAAATCCTGCTTTCTGCATTTTCTTCTGATCTTTTCCTGTCTTTTTTTTTTAATCGCATCCTGTAATGCAATTATTTTCTGAGTGTTTAACCTTCCATTAAATCCATAGTCTTTTACCCATTTATCCAAATGCTCGTTTTTTGCAGGATCCAGACTTTCCACATACTTCCAATCCTTGCTCTGCAAACTTTCTTTTGGACTTTCCTTACTCTGTGCCTTTCTCATTTTTTAAAAACAAAACTAAACAAAAAACACTTGTTTAGCAGTTCAAAAAACACAATCTGCAAATTCAGCGATTTGCTAAACACAACAACAACAAAACACAGCAACAAGCAACAAACAGCAAATACGGCGATTTGCACACAAAATCACATTAACATTCACACACTCTTTACTTTACTAATTTATAAATGCCGGCTTTTTAATTATCTTTAATTCCTACATCTGAAAGTTATGGTACTGGGATTTTGTATATCATATCTATTCATACATATATGTATTCTTTTCATTATTTTATTTAACACGGAATTTCACGGACTCCGCCGTCCAACCAAATGGTACGGGATTTCCAGGACCCCGCCGTCCTTGCCTGATAGTGTCTAGAATTCTCAGGGCTTTACTTCTTTTTAAACGCGGAATTTCACGGACTCCGCCGTCCAACCAAATAGTACGGGATTTCAAGGACCCCGCCGTCCGTACTTACGGAATTTCACAGGACTCCGTCGTCCTTTCCGTTGTCTTTCTCCTTCGGTATACCGTCAACCTTTTGGACTCCAGCCGACGGGATGGGCACCAGTTCCAACAAAGGGTTGACTCACCTAGGAGTCAGCTGTGGCCACAGTCTCCTGGGGCCCACCGCGCTCGCTGAAATCCTCAGGTATGTTGGTATCCGGCTCGAAGGGACCAAATTAATGTTGGGTTCAGGTTGAATTGTTATGATGTTGCAAACAACCTGCAACATCATAACAATTCAAAAAGGAAAGAAAGACCAACGGACAAAGGTACCTTTACGAGGAGAGCAGACAGAGATCTACCCAGTAAACAATCTCTCTCCACTCTGGCGCAAATTCTGCTGCCTCCTCTTTTAATAAGTTGATTTGGGTTGTCCCTAAGTTACACATGCGCTGAGCTCTAAGGAGGGGAAACAGATAAAAACACAGCTGCAGCGCTATCAGAAAGCATTTATTACAACATGTCCATCCTTCCACAGTCTTCTCAAATCATCTCTGGACCTGCAAAGTCGTTTCTCACAGATAAACTAACACAGAGCGTCCTTCGATTCATTTTAGACATAGCTAACACAGGTTCTCAGGAGAATGCTGAAAAGACGCAAAGATAAACATTTTCTCCCAAGGGTGTCACCTCCACCTTCCTGTGAAACAGATTTGGACACATAGACACTTCTGCAAACATGATTAAATCACCTATACATATATAGCAAGGTGATGCATAAAATAAGCAAATATGAGATAACCTATATACATTATTCCAACACAGAGATTGGAAAGGATGAGGTTAGGAAGGCTCTGAAAAGGATGAAGAGCGGAAAGGCCATTGGTCCTGATGACGTACCTGTGGAGGTATGGAAGTGCTTAGGAGAGACAGCAGTGGAATTTCTAACGAGTTTGTTCAATAGGATTCTAGAGAGTGAGAAGATGCCTGAGGAATGGAGGAGAAGTGTTCTGGTCCCGATCTTTAAGAACAAGGGTGACACGCAGAACTGCAGCAACTATAGAAGAATAAAGTTGATGAGCCACACAATAAAGCTGTGGGAAAGAGTAGTGGAAGCCAGGCTTAGGAAGAAGGTGGAGATTTGTGAGCAGCAGTATGGTTTCATGCCCCGTAAGAGCACCACTGATGCCATTTTTGCTTTGAGAATGTTGATGGAAAAGTACAGAGATGGTCAGAAGGAGCTGCATTGTGTGTTCGTAGATTTAGAGAAGGTGTATGACAGGGTGCCGAGGGAGGAGCTGTGGTACTGTATGAGGTCGTCTGGAGTGGCAGAGAAGTATGTCAGAGTAGTTCAGGACATGTATGAGAGAAGTATGACGGTGGTGAGATGTGCTGTAGGTCAGACAGAGGAGTTCAAGGTGGAGGAGGGACTACACCAAGGATCAGCTTTGAGTCCCTTTTTGTTTGCTATGCTGATGGACAGGCTGACAGACGAGGTAAGACAGGAATCTTCCTGGACAATGATGTTTGCGGATGACATTGTAATTTGCAGTGAGAGTAGAGAGCAGGTGGAGGAACAGCTAGAGAGGTAGAGGTTTGCTCTGGAAAGAAGAGGCATGAAGATCAGTCGTAGTTAGACAGAATGCATGTGTCTGAACAAGAGGGATCAAGGTAGAAGCGTTAGGTTACAGGGGGCTGAGGTGAAGAAGGTGCAGGAGTTTAAGTGCTTGGGGTCAACAGTTCAGTGTGATGGGGAGTGTGGAAAAGAGGTGAAGAGGCGAGTGCAGGCAGGTTGGAGAGGGTGGAGGAAAGTGTCAGGAGTGTTGTGTGACAGAAAAGTGTCAGCAAGACTCAAAGGAAAGGTGTACAAGACAGTGGTGAGACCAGTTCTGCTATGGGTTAGAGACGGTAGCATTGAGACAGAGACAAGAGGCTGATATGGAGGTAGCGGACATGAAGATGTTGAGGTTCTCCTTAGGAATGACCAGGTTAGGCAGGATAAGGAACGAGTATGTCAGAGGGATGGCTCATGTTGCCTGTGTTAGCGACAAAGTCAGAGAAGCCAGACTGAGATGGTTTAGACATGTTCAGAGGAGGGATAGTGGATATATTGGTAGAAGGATGTTGGAGATGGAGCTGCCTGGCAGGAGGGCAAGAGGACAGCCAAAGAGGAGATATATGGATGTCTTAACAGAGGACATGAAGTTGGCTAATGTTAGGGTAGAAGATGTTCATGATAGAGGGAAAAATGATGGAAAATGGTGGAAAATGATGATTCGCTGTGGTGACCCCTGATGGGAAAAGCCAAAAGAGAAAGAAGAAGTGTGCCATCCCCGCAGAAAACCTTTTGCACTGCAAAGTAAGCTTAAAGAAGAGCTTGAAAGCATGGAGAAGAATGGCATCATTTGTAAAGTCACTGAGCCAACAGTATGGGTGAATGGACTGGTTGTTGTGGGGGGAAAAAAAATTCAGGAAAGCTCAGGGTTTGTCTTGACCCCCGACCACTAAACAAGGCATTTCAGAGACCTTACTACCCACTTCCAACACTTGAGGATGTCACAGCAATGCTTGCAGGAGCAAAATATTTCAGTGTCTTAGATGCCAGATCGGGCTACAGGAACATTAAACTGACTCATGAATCATCTCTGTTAATTACATTTACCAGTGTTTGGTAGATACCGTTTCCTCAGGCAACCATTTGGTATCTTCTCGGGGCAGGATGAGTTCCAGAGGTGTGTGGATGAGACCTACGAGGGTCTTGATGGTGTCGCTGCCATAGTGGACGACGTCCTGGTTTTTGGCAAAACCAAGCAGGAACATGATCGCAACCGCAGAGCAATGTGGCAGCGCAGAAGGGAAAGCGGTGTGAAGCTCAATCCAGATACATGCCGCATCTCTGTGCAAGAAGCAAGCTACTTTGGACACACGTTATCACACAAAGGCTTGGAACCGGACCCACAGAAAATAAAAGCAGTCCAAGAAATGCAAACACCACAGAACAAGACAGAGTTGGAAACAGTTCTCGGTATATTCACATGCCCGGCCCGGTTTGCACCACATCTATCGGAAGTCAATGCACCACTGCGACAACTGCTGAAAGAGGACAATGATTTAAAATGGGATGCAGCTCAAGACAGAGCATTTCCGCAAATGGAAGACCTGATAACACAGGAGCCAGGTCCAATTCTAGCCTTTTCGACCCCCAGATGGAGTTAAGTCTCCAAGTTGATGCTTCCAAAAGTGGACTAGGTGCAGTTATGCTTCAAGATAGCAAACCAGTTGCCTACGCGTCAAAATCCCTTAAACAAGACAGAACAAAACTATGCGCAGATTGAAAAAGAACTATAATCAGTGCTTTTTGGCTGCAAGCGCTTTCATGAGTACATTTATGGAAGAAAAGTCAATGTAGAATCAGACCACAAGCCCTTGGAGTCCATCATAAAGAAACCCCTTGCTGCTGCTCCACCACGGCTACAGAGAATGATTTTACAGCTCCAGAGATATAACATCAGCATAACCCATCTAACTGGAAAAGACGAACCAATTGCTGATATGTTGTCTCGCAAAGTTATTCCATATATGGACCAAGCATTAAACGAGGGAATGGAAGCCCAGGTGCATGCAGTCATGAGCAGCGTTGCAGTCAGTGACAAAAGACTAATGGAAATCAAAGGAGTCACTTCCAAGGATCCACAGCTCACCACTCTAAAAAAAGATTATTCTAATGGCTGGCCAGAAACAAGATCATCATGCCACAACAAAATTCAGGAATACTGGAACTACAGAGATGAGATCTCTGAGTTTGATGGAATTTTATTCAAAGGTGAGAACATAATTCCACAGGAACTGAGAGAAGCCATGTTTGAGCGTATCCATTCAAGTCACAAGGGAATCAAAGAAAAAAGCAAAAGCAGAGCCAGAGACATTTTGTTTTGGCCCCAAATGGGTAAACAAATTGAAGAAGCAGTTTTGGCACGTTGCATATGCCAAGAGTGCCGCAGCTCAAACCCCAGAGAACCTTTATTGTCACATGCTATACCTAAAAGACCATGACAAGGAATAGGGACTGACCTGTTTAGTTGGAAGTCAAGAGACTACATTGTCATAGTGGACTACCTAAGCAGGTATTTTGAGTTAGAAAGACTTTACAGTTGTACCTTAGCAGCTGTGATTGCCAAACTCAAAGCAGCAATGGCAAGACACGGAAATCCAGAAACCATCATAAGTTACAATGGACAATGCTAAAGATCAAGAGAATTCAATCATTTTGCAGGAACAACACCACACACACCACGACCAGCCCCCACTATCCACAGAGCATTGGACTTCCAGAAAAGACCGTCCAAGCTGCAAAACGCATATTGGACAAAGCAAGAGCTGAAGGAAAAGTCTCATGTAAGTTTGCTTAAATACAGAAATACCCCAGTTTACAACCTTTACTCACCAGCAACAGCTACTCATGAGCCGCAGACTACGTTCAATACTTCCCAACACACCTGAGCAGCTGAAGTCACACAGATAAGTCACAGCAGATAAGCCCAGTGGTGAAGTCAAGCTTTTTTCATCTTCGCCAACTTGCTAAGGTAAAACCTTTTTAACAGCTGCACATTTTGAAACTGTAATCCACGCGTTCATCACATTCTGGCTGGATTACTGTAATTCTCTTTATTTTGGACTCAGCCAGTCGTCACATCTCCAACGTGTTCAAAATGCAGCTGCCCGTCGTCTAGTTGGAGGACGTAAGCGAATTTTAGCATCACTCCACTGGCTGCCTGTGCATTTTAGAGTTCATTTTAAGATTCTTTTATTTGTTTTTAAATGTTTACATGATCTTTCCCCGCTGTACCTCTCTGAACTTCTCTCTCCTTACTCGCCAGCCCGGTGCCTCAGATCAGCTGATCAGCTGCTTCTGGAGGTCCAGACGGAATCTCAGAGGGGACAGAGCTTTTGCTGTTGCTGCTCCAGCTTTGGAACTCTCTGCCACTGTCCATAAGAGAAGCTCCATCACTGCCCATTTTTAAAACCCACCTGAAAACCCATTTTTATGCTCTGGTTTTTAATTCAATGTGAGACTTCTGTTATTGCTGTCTTGCTGTACTGGTTTTATTGTTTTTATCTCTCTATATTTAATCTTTGTTTTAAAATATTTTAGTGTTTGTTTTCTTCATTTCTCGTGTTCAACACTTTGTGTCGGCTGCTGTTGATTGAAAGTGCTATATAAATAAAGATGAGTTGAGATTCCCAAATACTGTTTCCTCACAGCAGAGCCAAGCCTTAAGTATATTTTTTAAAGATTGAAAAAATACTTCTATAAGTATTCATTGTGTGTGGGGTCATGGGTAGTATGTGTTAATGGAGGAGAGTGGTAAGGAGGAAGGGTGGGTTGTTTTATTTTTGTAATATTGTCCATGTTTTTTTTGTTTTAAATGTTAAAGCGCTTCGAGTTGCGCAAGCCATGAGAAGCGCTTTTTTACAAATGAAGTTTGATTTGATTCTTGCCTGGAGTCATCAGTGGAAGTCCTGGGACACAAATGTAACCTAGTTACCTTCTGCACATGTGCACTCGTCATCTCTGCAGAGCTGCAGCAGCTGTCCTCCCTCCCTCTTTGGATGGTAAAACTTCACACAAGGTGTTCCTGTAAGTAAAAAAAGGATATTCATAAAATTAACTTTTATCTTCACTTATCTTTACCCTGATCAGAACAGAGGCAGCCTGTACTTACGCTCATAATATTCATAGACAGAGACTGCTGCTGGCTGAAGAACGCCCACCTCCATGGTCTGCTGGACCCT
>JAUDJI010000811.1:0-12489 GCA_037389245.1 Oryzias sinensis | reverse complement strand
TCAGTCCGATAGTGACAGAAGATGATTCTGTCAGATACTTTTCACAAAATTTTCCTTGGTAAAGTTGTGCAACCAAGCGAAACCTTAACTGTCATCTTTCTGCTGAAGAAATAACCAACTGCGACGGAAAATAAATGATTTTGAAATGAGAAGCAACCTTGCCAAAAGCACACATTTTGAGCATTTTTTTAAATCAAGAATTAAAATCACAGTAGCTTTTATCCAAAGTAACTTACAAATAAGGTACTTAACAAGTAAAATCAAAATCAGAAACAACCAAGTCAAAGAGCGCTTTCACACGGGCAGGTTTGATTCCCACCAGTTTGTTTCTTTGTTAAATTAATTTGGTTTGACGAGAGTGAATGCTCTCACATGTGGATCAAAATAACTCTGGTCTGATAAAGAGCGTTTGGTTCACTTCCGTCTTTAGTTAACTTGTAAAAGTGCCGTGTGAAACCACACCAGACCAGATACTCTGAAAATTATATACATTGAACCAAAACTACAGGTTGCTTAGAAAACTCAAACAGTTAACTGAACATGCACCCAGACGAAAAACATTAGCACAGGGGTTGACATAGCCCAGAAATTTGCACTGGCCCACAGGGCCAGTAGTTTTTGAAACTTACTGGCCCTGCCTGAAAGTTACTGGCCCGACACCGCGCATAGCGGGACCCGCCGCTCCGCAGGTGCTTGCAACTTTAGGGGGGTCCGGGGGCATGCCCCCCCGGAAACTTTTAATATGGTGCAATTTGGTGCATTCTGGTGACATCACTTATTTCTACACTTTTCAATGACTGAAAATAGACCATATCAAACTTAAATCTGCTCTAGTCTGTTTCAGATGTTTTGAAGAGAGCACTGCAGTGTAGTAGGTAACACTAGTTCAGAAGTTTTCATGGTGCTTCTAACGGCAAATATCGCAATAAATCATAAACCTTAAATGTGTTAAAACAATCTAATGGCAGCTTGAACCATTTAACGAATCAAATAAATCCCTTAATGCATTTGACCAATCGGATGGACGCCTTCACATTGTTGACCAATCAGATGGAGCCCTGTTATGTTAGATGTTTGTAACCTATGTCAACGTGGGTCATTTGGAGTATAATTTTTAAACTGGGAATGGTTATTTGGTTATTTTGCTGTTTGTTTATATACCGCAAATTATATCGTTATCGCAATTTTAATCTCTGATATCGCATATCGCGAGTTTTCCTCATATTGTGCAGGTCTAACTGAGATCATTCAGCTAACTAGAAATACTTACTGCTTACAGTGTTGTAAAGAAAAACAAAATTAAGTAGTTTAACATTCTACTGCATTTGAGTCTGAGATTCAGGTATTTGGAGTTGCCTTTGATTCTTTGTTTTTCAGCTTAAAGCTTAGTGCATACAGTTTCATCTTCAATGCATTCATTAAATATCTTGCTGTCCATAGTACTAATTCCACCCATTACTCCATCTAACATATTCCTATCTATTCCTGCCATGTCTTCCACATCTCTGACATGCTTCAGTCTCTCTTCAGTGACGGTGTCGGATTTATAATCAAATGTAATAATAACCCACTGGCTTGTGCCTTCGTTGTTGCTGTTTAACATTGTTTTGTATTGAATTGTTACATTCAATAAAGTTTGAAGAAAAAAAACTAGTGAGCGCGTGCCGCGTGGTGCTCGGCAGTGAAAGCAGCACGCGCAGGCGGGAGAGAAGGAGAAGTGATCAAAGGTTTCCCATAGAAACCCTTGAAGTCTGAACACAGGACTAGCAGAAAAACTAAATTATGAAGACGAGGTAAATCTACACGTTTTCGCAAAATTTACTTTATTGAAAAAGGGGAAGAATATATAAACCTTTAGATATTTTAGTGGCCCGAGCGGACAAGTCAAAAGTAAAGTCTTGTGGCCCGCACTGCTCGAAAAACAGGACCGGGCCAGCGGACAAATGGCTATGTCGAGCCCTGTAGCACAATCAGTGGCCTGACCAATCCCTGTCCATGTGTTTTGTTGACACACTTTGATAGACAAATCAATGAACCCAATGTCACGTTTTGAAACTGAAACCAGCATTGTCCCTACAACCATAAACAACATTTCAGATAAAAAAAAATCATTTTAAAAATGTCCATTTAAATGCAGTAAATGTGCTGAATGTATTTTGTAAACTCCAGTCTTAAGAAGGAAAGTAGAGAACTGTGAAAAGGAATGAGTTACCAAACAGACAATGGAAGACCACAATGGAGATTAATCTTTGCAAAGTTTGTTTAAATATGAAAATCCTAAGTAGACATTTGCTTTAAAGGAAGTTTGAAGATACTTACAGTGGACCTGGATGTTGGTTTCTAAGATTTCTTCTTTCGTTGCCTCACTTGAGATGACACACTTCACCAACTGACCATTCATCTCTCTCCCAGGTTTTCCAAGCAGAGTACTCGATGTGGTGGTCGTACCATTAGCATGCTGAGTTTCATTAAGTTCTTCTCGAACTATTCCTTCCAAAGAACCTTTGATCCATCTCACCTCTGCTTTAGGCTTAGAAGCAGCAGCTGTGCAGGTTGCAAGTGGAACCTCCTCATTTCCCTCTAAGGGTGTATAATCCATCAGATTTGTGATTGGGGGCACTAAAGGAATACCATTAAAATCAACATTTTGCAGTAACAACAGTAACAAAATGCAGAACAATGTAAACAGTCAGATCTTACCAAGTATTACAAGTTGTGAATTTCTGCTTTGTGTTCCACCGGGGAACAAGCTGAAGATGCATGTGTAGCTTCCTTCATCCTTCAGTGTCACATTAGAAAACTTCAGAGTTCCATTTTTGTCATTGACATTTCCAATAAATTCAAATCTTAAATCCTGTCCATTACTATACTTCACTCCGGTTGTGGGCTGAATTGTCAAGAAAACATCATTTGGTGCTTTTCCTTTGATCGTTTTCTGCCACGTGATCTGGGAAAGACGATCATTTGTGATTATGTGGCAGGGTAAGATGGCGGAGGATCCAAGCATCACAACCACATCCCCAACCTGGACAGCTGTAAAGAGAACAAAACTTTAATGACTTTAATACAAAAATCTGTCCAAAATCTGCATTAAGGAAAGAGAGTTTGTACTATGATTACTACACAATCATCTCCTTAGAGATTTTTCAAATAAATAAATCTGTTCTCTAAACATCCTCCGTGTCTTCAATGCAATGTAATGAGACACACACAGACAGAAATGTGAAGGTATCTGCTGTAAATCTATGACGTAAATTAATAACGGGATAAATGATCGGCTAGTCAGTTAGCATGTAGCCTAATAGCCTTCGAATGTAAAGCAACTGACAGCTAAAGTTAATAAAAGACAATTCCTGAACATTATTATTCCTATTTGACCCTAAACTACAATATCAGCTGTCTGTCTGTCAACCAACCAGCCAGTTGCCTAAATGCCGGCATACATCAGAGAGCTCTGCGGCGGCGCAAGTAGTAGCCTAGCAGGAGCTATCATATGACAAGGCAGCCTAGTTATCTTAAATCTTATATATCTTTCTTATATTCATTATGACAGTAATAAAGTGATCATTTTTGTTTTTCATGTTCCTTTTTTGAACGAATGTGGGTCACAGAGACACGGAGGTTACCGCTGAAAGCGGCTTTTGCCGGCATACAGAGAGCATATCCGTGTGAATGACTTATGACGTGAATAATTATTGCGTTCGAACGAGTTAATCATTTTGAGGGAACGGAATAGTATTTTGAGGGAACGCAATAGTATCTTGTGGGAACGCAATAGTATTTCGTGCGAACGAGATAATAATCTGTGGAAACAAGATATTAATCTGTGGGAACAAGATATATTTTTATATCTTAATGTCAGGACACGGGCTCCGTACACTACAGCATATTCCTTTGCATCATATTCCTATTTTGAATTTGTGTAATTTTGAAAGGTTGTAAATTTATGGAGAGCAAAAATATTTTGGTATATTTGATTTTTTTTTAATTAAATGACATACAAGTAAGGAAAAACTATGTCTTTTTCTTTTAACATTCTTTTATTTCTTGTATAGTTTTGAGAGAGTATATTTTTATGGAGAGAAAAAAAAGTTATTTAAGGGTTAAGTTGATTTATTCCTGAATAACATTTTCTGTCTATTTTATTCATATTTATGTTTGAAAGTTTAGTTTTATGGTGTTCAATAAAACTTTATCCTGGTCAGACATCGACATTCAGCGTAAACAGAAAAACTTTGTTTTTTAAAGCACCTTGAAAATAAGATTAGATGTTGTCATGGTAACAAAACTTTGTTCACAGATAATATCCACCTAAATTCTGTGACAATCTGTGGCAGAGTTGGTTTCTGTTAAAAGAGAATAATAGTAAATAAACGTGAATTTGGTCAAATATTCACTGATTAGTACTTCCATTCATTTCACTCATAACCGTTTTTCCCCTCTGTAATTACAGACTTTGGGCTTGTGTGCTTCTCTTTGTGACGTTTATTTATTGTTTAAGGTTTGACTTAAGTTAGAGGATTTTCCCCCCACATTTCAGAAACAATTCATCCTAAACTAAAAAGATGTGATCAACTGAATCATTTTCCAAAATGATCTAGGTGTAGTCTCGGTTCATTTCTGAGGATACAGTACTTCTTTAAAAAAAAAAAAAAACGTTTTCACGCCTCGCGATAGTTTAGTAAAGCAGACGAGCGTACCGACAGCCTTGTTCGTTATCTTTGAATAATAACTGTTTTCTTGAAATCGTTTGCACACGTTTGTTTTGGAAACCAGGAAACCAGAGAGTTGTAAACATTTTAGTATAAGAAAGGGAACACTAGTAGTAGGGTATTTCCCCGATGTTCCATCATCAGATCATGTGAGGCGCAAACTACTAAGCCAAAGCAAAGGACAAAGCAAAGATGGAAACAAACAAACCTTCAACGTGTTTCGTCTCTAGATGAGATGCAGTCAATAAGAACATCTTCAAAATGACGGAGAACAGTCCCGCAGAAAAGCACAGCCATGTGTTTCTGTCTTTTGGTCTCCGATTCGCTGCTGTAGCTCCAAAAGTCTCCATCATGGTCGACGTTCACGCATCGCGGGAATGGCATCTTCCCCCACGCCACACCCCTTCCCTCCCTTGAGGCTGTCTTTTGATAACTCAAAACCCAAAAGACCGTTAATTTTTTTTTCTGGCAGATGACTGTCTGCATTTTTACAAGTTCATGTAATCATGTGATAAAGAACCGACGAAAACTACAAAGCTTTCAGCGAACAAAGCTTTGTTTTTTTTTTTTTGTTTTTTTTTTTTTTTAAATCCTCCTGGTGAATTAGAAGCAGACGAAAAAAAAAAATAGTTGAAAAAGCTTGTAGGTAAACTCCTCCACTCGATTCTGATGCATCCACCTGCAGATTAAGAGATCCAGGCACGTCTTTGTTTCCCTCCTATCGGCTGGTCTCTGGCTCTAAACTATCTTTGTGGCACCGGCGATGTTAGGTTGGAGTTGTGAGGAACGGTAAGCTAGTGAGAGAGTGTAAACAAAGGCATGAAGGGAAATTAAGGCAGGAACAACACTCTGCAGAAACTGTCCAGAATGGCAGTTTTTTCCCATTTAAATTCAATGTCAGCTTCCTGTTAAATATGATCATAAACTCTTTATAATCAGTAGAGTTCTTGACAATCTGCTGCAAAAAAAATTTTTAAATTATTTTTTCTCAAAGACCTTATCGTGTAACAGGTCTGTTGTAATTACTGACGTGAACACAAATCAACCAAAATGACTAATAATATTCTTTTTTTTATGTAAGAAGATTTACAACTGCTTCCCTTGCCAATGACATTTTTAATAACAGATTACAAATGGAGAGGGATTCACTTTAATTTCTCGTCTGTGTTTCCCTTTAATGAGCCATCCATTTACAGACATGTAGGTGATCCACCTGGAGGTTACAGATGTGGACCGAATCCTGCACCACTCAGACGGATGAGGCCACATAGAAGAGCAAAATGTTTCATTAAAGTAAAATTGAAGTCCAGCTCCTATAACTCATTTTGAGGTACTGTGCAAATACATTTAAAAAAGTACAGCTTGAAAAGATTTGATCGATGATGAATATTTCTTTCAGCCTGAAAGTAGTTAATGCACCGCACACAATTAAACAAAATGAAATATAATTACATCTAGTGTTAGGTTAAAGTTCTGTGTTTACGACAGAAAACAGTCAGAATGAAAGTTTGCATGACCTTAAACTGTGATCCACCTGATGCAACAACTGTGATCTGAAGTTAAAAAAGTTAAATTTCCTATGAAAATAGTTGTGAATGTCAACAGCTCTGGCTCAAAGCATGAAAAACACTGTAGAAGCTGAAATCATTGCTTAAGTTTTCCAGTCATTATTTTCAAACCAAAAATACATGATTACTTTTAAATGCTGCATTGAGAAAATGAAGTTTTAAGATTGTTTTTTAATATAAAATGATCAAATCAGCTAAAAAAAATTGCTGCATGATTAAAAACAAGTAAAAACACTAAGTTACAGAATTACTTTTAAAAAATTCAATATTTAATTAATGTTTATTTTTAAACAAAAACAATCGTATTTCAAAATCCAATGACGAGTTAGAGAATTCAACATCTGCCAAATAAAAAAATATAAATTATTTTTTATTTTATTTAAAATGTAACTAAAAATCATAATAGTACACAATAGTACCTCAACTGTAACCTCAACAGTCCATTAAATGAATTATACAGCAAGTCATTGGACTGTATAACATTCTAAATAAAAATGTGACACATTGGAAATTAGTGCCTCTAAAATGGATTTCCTAACTTTCTATTGAAGAAGAAACTTGAGCAATGATTTAAGCATCTAAAGTTGCTTCATGCTTAATTAAGTCTTTAGAGCCTGAAGACATTTGCACAACATGGGGTTTTGTAAAAAGGGGTGGATTACGGTGGAGGGGGCTCGAGAGCCGGTTGGACCCAGATGCAGAGGCAGGAGGCACACAGTTCCGGGGCAAGGGGTTTAATTACAAAAACAAACAAAAAGCGCTGCAGAGCAGGGGGGTATTCCAAGAAGCATGTTTAAACTAGCCAGACTTTAACCCTGACTGAAATCCGCCTGAACTTGCTTACTCGGGGTATGTCGGTTCCAAAAGACCGGATATGAGTTGGCGTAATTACGCTCGACTTGGTAACCCTGGGTTAACGCACGGTACATAAAGACATTCTCAATAGATCGCCGATTTCTGGAGTCACCATGGAAACGCGTGGAGAAAAAAAAAAAAGAAATCGCTGTACTTCTGTGAGACGGAGTCTGAGGTTTTAATGACGGCGTATGAAGATTACACGTCCATCAAAAAAGTAACACGGCTGCATCATCAAAAAAAAAAAAAAAAAAAAAAAAAGACTTTCTGCGTGTAGAAAAAGAGCAGACAAAGTAACCGCACGAGTTTCTGATCAATTTCCATTTTCCTCGTGACGCACATACATATATAACTTATCCAATTTTGCCAACTTAAATGAATTACTTCTATTGGTAACAAGAAATTGAGTTAAAATTATTCAACCTAATTTCTTACGTCTATAAAACTCAATAATTGTTTATACAACTCAAATTTACGTATTTATCTTACTAAATGCCATATTACTCCAATTCAATTAACATTTTTTTCCATCTTAATTAATTACATTTCTCGAACTCTCAAATGCCTAAGTTTGAGCCGGCAGATATACTCATTTTTATAACAATAAAAAAGACGGGGGGAATAATGCACGGACGGAGTACAAAAATCGTTAAAGAAATAACCGTGACTGTCATTACAATGCCAAGCCGTAGGGGTGCAATATAAACTAACCATCCTCTCCTTCACTCTGACTCATGGTGCAGAGACGTAAGCTCAGTACGGCAAAATAACTCGGCGAAGCATGGCAAAACACAGTAAAACAGCTAAACAAAAAAACACATTTGGTCAAAAACCCACACCTAAACCCAAATCCATCCAGACAGGCAAAGGGAATGATGTCCCACAATCCTTTGCGGTGCCGCTCTAACAGCAGCACCAAAGTTACACCTTCTTAATTGAATTACTTTGAATGAAAGTAAAATAACTGTCTGAAAACTACGTGTAATTTTTAAACCGACTTACAAAAAAAAAAAAAGATTTATTTTAACTGAAACAAATAATAAAGTTAGATCAAAGTAAAAAATAATATTTTCCAGCATCCATATCACCCTCTCATGGTAGAAAAAGTATTATCTGAGCTTCTTCATCCACTAAATCATCTTCAAATGGACACTTCATGCTGCTTCACCTCTCTGAAAACAAACTAAGCTTCAACTAAACCTGCTCCCGACCAGGTTATGTTCAGAGCATGAGTTGCCATGGCAACTTGACCTACCCTGAAACATACCTCCATTTCTGGAACCGAAAACTGAGGTTATCAACTTCCTTAGCCTCAAACTTACCGTGAGAGCTAGCATAACCTGCTTTCTGGAATACCCCCCAGGATGACAAAAACAAAACAAAACTCACTGTGGCGTGGCGAGGGACAAGAACCGAGGACCATGGCAAGGCATGAACACCAGACAGGAATACTAATGGACCAACACAGGAGGAAGGCAGAGACAAGACTTAAATACAGACAGGGCAGACAAGACACAGGTGGACACGATCAGGGCTGATGGGGACCAAAGGAAGTAAAACTCAAGAAACCAGACAAGACAGGAGACTTTCAAAATAAAACAGGAAACAGAAACAAGACAGAACGCAAAAACCAATACAAAAGAAACTCAAACCATGACAGTGGAACCATACAAGAATTTTCTTCTACCCCCTCTTTTTCAAGCACACTATTTTTTTATATTTCTATTTTTAACTCTTGTGTTTATTTTCATTTTGTGTTTGAAATAAATGAAAAAAAATATTTAAAAATAAAAAATAGTGATTTTGTGCAAAAAACAAAACAACAAGCAGCACATTTAAATGAGATAAGGGTTTATTTTTAAAACATCTAAAGGTTTTGTTTTTTGCATAAATACTTAAAATCTTTAAAGCCCAGTTTAAAGTTCACATCTTTTCCTACAATGAAGGATGTTTTTTCCTTTGCTTTACTGTGTCAACTACTTTCTTCATCATAAAGAATCAGCTTTTCGCTGAAGAACAAGTGAACCAAAGAGCAAACAAACAATAAAGCTCATAAAGGTTCAAATGTTTCCATAGAACCGTTGGGTTGCTTAGTAATTGTCCATTGAACCATTAAAGCTTTGATGTTGTAGTGGGAGCAATTTCCTTCAGTGTTTCACCTCACAGGACAGGCAGACACATCAGAGCGTTCTTTGATGTAGTCTGACATGTTCTTTGGTTCCTTCAATGATTGTTTAAACCTTTATTTATACAGGAAATGTTTCTTGAAGCCTTATCCACACTGGAACAGGTTCACATTCACACGACTCCAGACGTGACCTCAACATGACCACCGTGCCTTTGGAGCGCCATGGTGATGGAACCAGAGTGGAACGAACACTGCTGGGTATCATCCAAAGGTGCCACCCAGGTTTAAACCTGTTGGGAGTCAAACCGGCAACTCTGCAGCTGCAGGTCCACTTCACAGTTTAGTACAGCCGTAGATGGAGTTCAGCCTCTCCATGTGTTCGCTCCGGTTCCGGTTGTTCCTCCAATCATCGGTGTCTGCTGTTGTTCCAGACATGGGCAGCTGCAACACACACACAGTTGCATCAATTGTCAATGAACTAACACAACAGAGGACAAGAAGAGGTGATGCTTTGACTGACAGCAGCAAGAAGAGGAAGTGCTGACAGGAAGGACAGAAAGATCAATCCGCCTGACCTGGGGTGAGATCTGACTCAGGTTATTTTCACCACATATAGGCCTAGTTCTGCTTTTTAAAGTATTGTTTCTCAGACACCAAAAGCCGTTGCTCTTCATGTTACATTTTTTTTTAAGTCCACTTGGACATTCTCATAGTTTAAAGACCCACTCCAATGAAAAAAGTATTTTTGATGTGTTTAGCATTTTCATGTGGCATTTTTCTAATGACAGAGGACATTTACAAAGAAAATGAAGTTTAAAAGTGCATTTATTTATTTAAATCACAGTAAATCCAGAGCAGACAACTGTAATGTAGAAAATACGCTGGTCGGGTCCCAAAGTCCTCCCTCCATTCTACTGTACATCTTTGTTTTCCTTATCTGAGCTGCCATGTGCCCCCAAACTGGCTAAAAAATATAAATCTCTATTTGTGATGCATTGCTAGTGTTAGGTTAGGTTGGTGGAGAGAGGGAAGATCAGGTTAATAGAGTGCTTTCATCAACGGCGAGGGGAAAGGGGCGGGGTTGCTCCTTACCAACTGTAACGGCCACCACCTCAGAGGTGAATTTCTAATGAACTCCTGCAGCTCTGCAGAAACTGTTATAGAAAACCACACAGGTTTTTTTTTTTTTTTAGCTTTTTTTAAACTTTGCCTAAAAACAACATAATCATAATTAAAAGACCACTTTGAAAATAGATCAGAAAATAGATCATAAGATGACTGGAGTGAGTCTTTAACTGAATACTATGGAATCTTTTTTTTTTATTTATTTGCACTGTGGCGTAATATGAGCTGCACTTCAGTTAAATGGTTGTTTTCAAAATACATAAAAACATCTTTTTTTAAGGTTACTAGTGTGTTTACATCTATTTATTCCTATTCAAACTGCATGCCTCTCTTCATTAATATCGTTGTATAGAAGGAAGCTGCATTTGCAGGTCTGCTCAAGTCCAAGTTAGTTGGAATGCAGAACAGGATGAATGCACAGATTCACGTCTCTGAACTCCAGTTCAGATTACAGTTAATGACCACTTCTTTTTTGGAAAGGGAAATTCCGCACATTTCTGGTTTTGGGCCAGGGTTAGATTTCTGTGTACCTGAAGCTAAAAGAAATAAGTAAAGTGGCAAATGAGAACAACAGAGGATGTAAATAAAAATGTGTCAGAGAGTCATTGACCTCCTTCTGAACGGGATGTTGAGCGTCAGCACTTCTTCCAAATCTTCTGTAAAGACAAAAAAAAAAAAAGAACAATTAACCGTCTTCATCTTCCTGGTTCTGAAGAGCTCAAACTTTAAAAGATGAACAGTTCATCAACAAATGCAACAGAACAAATAACAGACTTTTTTACAAGAGTAACAGATAAATATGATCAACTGTAGTACCTTTGCTCCTCCCTTCCCTGTAAAAGTATGCAAATTCGGCAGATGGTAAAAAGTCCCACAGGGCAAAAGCTGCACATGATCCCTCTAAACTTCTCTACTGTTTTATTCAGCCTGTCTTACTTTTAAGATTTATTAAGCGTTAAATACTCAACACAATGTGGAAAAATAATCAACAGGCTGAAACTCATCTGGAACAACTTTTGCATAGTTTTATGCAAACAAAAATATGCACACATAAGTATAATTCTCATGGGTGTGGCAACTCCTTCACTACTCTCTACATACTCCACTATTTAGGGCATTCACTATTTGCTCGGGGTGACAGCTTGTCCGAATTCCTGACCCACTCCCTAACTACTAAAAAAAAGATACAGTGTGGGATGATTTGGTGCTCTGGATTTTAAAAACAATTCGGAAAAAATGCTCACTTCTTTTCTTCACAAAGTGAAAATCTAATTGATTTTGGTGTTTGGCCACTGCTATTTATAAATCCACTGTGTTCTGAAGATGAAAACGAGGATGGTTATATTTTAAAAAATACATGTAAAGACATTCTTTTCACAAAAAATGTTCAAACGCAATGCATTTTGGTCTATATTCACCGATCTAGTGAGCATTGATGCACACTGGCTTTTGGCAAGGCACTTGATTTTAGATTTGGAAAGCACTAAAAAATGACGAACGCACTATACATTGAATATATAGTGAGCATTGATGCTTACTAGATTTGTGCATATAGACTGCAATGTGTTGCAATTTGTCATTCGAAAAAAATAAAAGCATTCAAATTATTTTGTATCAATCATCAAAGTTTTTATCATCAGAACACAGTGGATTTATAGTCTTTGTAAGGGTTTTACTTCAGAAAATGGGTGACGATGAGCATGATGAGCCTGTTTTTGAAATCCAGCTTTGAAATCCAGGGCACTGGAAAGTCCCGCACTATGTAGTTATTTAGGGGTTAGAAGGTCACGGGACTTCAGACACAGCAATAATTTTCTCTTTCTCTCTGTTGCCCTCCTCTGGTTTTCTCTGGCATTGCGGATTTTTGCTGCAGGAGTCAGTTTTTTTCTCCACAGGTGAGCTGGATTAGTGGGTGGGACTCCAGATATACTGTTTTTCCACATCCTCATTTCAAGATCCACTACCAGTCATTTTTTGATCTATTGTGAAAGCTTTCCCAGTGGTCTTTTACTTGTGAGAATGAAATTTTGAGCCAAAAATAAAAAACAAAAAACTGTTGTTTTTTTTTCTAGGGGATAGTTTCTGCAGAGCAGCAACAGAA
>JAUDJI010000810.1:0-12489 GCA_037389245.1 Oryzias sinensis | reverse complement strand
ATCCTTAACCTCGCAGTGTTGCCAGATAGATTGACAGCTCTTTCATCTGTGTGCTGCGCTGGAGCGCCCTGACTATCGTGTTAACCTACGATGACCGTATTTTGCGCTCTCTGTGTAGAATACACTGGGAGCGCGGGGAAAAACAACTGTCAGCTACAGAGGATATGAACAGGTGAACAGGTAGAGAGGAAAATCAGGTATAGAGGCGGGGGAGGGGCTTTGGCTTCAAACTCTGTCAGAGAGATGTAAACACGGGCGTCAGATTCAGACACAGCTTTCACTGCGGGAGTTGAAGCAGACTTTCGCTGGGATGATTTTATAAACCCAAACATGGAAACATGATTACCAAGTAGAACTCTTCAAAATTAAAAATCTGGTCTCTCCACATTCTTCGTGTCTACCATGCATTTATGCACACATCGCTCCATGTAGCAATCAGACCAGAACCTCTAGCTGGTAGCTCCGCCTACACGAGACCGCGGTATCGGGCTTTAAAGAACACACTAAGAGGCGGGAAAGGGCATTGCACACCAACAACAACAGGTTAGATGACAGAGGCCATTGGGCGCCTCTACCTGGTGCCTTCACGGAGCTTCAGTACATAAGAATCCAACAGCTGCACAGCCTAACGTAGTCCGCTATTATATATATTCATGAGATATTCATGGCAGCACTGATCCCGCGGGGGTTTTTTTTCACCGCCCGCAGCACAATTGAAACCGCCCAATCCCGCGAGATTTGGGCGGGACCGGCGGGACCCAATCCCAATGCAGCCCTCTACACTGTAACACATGTGCAGCTAGATTGGGAATCAAACCTGCCTAAATTGCTCCCCTCCTGCATCATGACCAACCGCCCCACTAAAGTGACGATTGCTTGATATCTGATGAAGGCCATGTGATCGTTCATTTAAGTACAATTGAATAATAAATGTACTTCTACTGTCTTTCAGGCATCAACAAAACTCTTTTGGATGAAATAAAACAGCTGAAAAATCAGATTGAAGGTGAGAAAAGACTGAAAACTAATGGATGATATCAGTTTGTTTGGATCATGTTTACCTTTGAACTTAACTTAAAAGTTTTAGTAGAAAATACAGATGAAACCAGAAAGTAATCCCTGCAGGATTTGTGTATATCACTCCTTTAAAGAGAAACGGTGTCCTAAAGGATGGAAGAGATTTGGAAGCAGCTGCTACTATAAATCTACTGAGCAGAAAACTTGGACTGACAGCAGGAGTTTCTGTCAGTTTGTAGGATCTGATCTGGTGGTGGTAAACAGCAAAGAGGAACAGGTGGGTGTGTTCACACTAGTTCCTTCCAGCTTCTTGTGTCTTGCACTGCGCAAAAGCCCCCAGAATCAGGAGATATATTTATCTGGATATCCTCAGAAATACCCCATATCTGGTGATATCTATGGTGGATACTCTCCGGACATGACTGTTTCTAAGTTCATGTCCGGAGCATATCAACTCCGAGTATGGGACACTTTTATTCTGATAGAATCTGGAGATGAGATTCTCTCCAGGTATGAGATGCGTCACTAGTGATATCCAAGGTCAGGATATTTCCAGATTCTATCCATGTCAAATCTGTTGATATCTGATGTCCGTATACCAGTCATATCTGAAGTTAAGATTTGGAACATATGGCCATCAGGCATATCTAAAGAACCAACACCATTGATATCCGAGGTCAGGATATTTCCAGATTCTATCCATGTCATATCTGTTGATATCTGTATACTAGTCATATCTGAAGTTAGGATTTGGAACATATGGCCAGCAGGCATATCTGGAGAACAAACACTAGTGATATAAGTCAGGATATTTCAAGATACCGGTCATCTCAAAAATATATAAGAAATAAAAGGTGACAGAAAACCGGTATTATTCAAAAATATTTTATTACAAAATAAATAAATAAATTAAAAAACCACAGACAAACAGGCATCCTTTTTTCTCTTCTGCCAGATAGCAGCTCTTGACTGGTGGTGGGTTTCTTTCAGTAAAGCCAGCTGAGTGTCTAATGCGTAATTTTGGCTCAATTCCACTCCTCCAGTTTTCATCCCAGGCTTTTTGGCATTTCAGCATCACCCTGGTTAGCCTAGTGGAGCGCCACTTTGGCAAGGCTTGATAATATGATGGTTTGTCCTCGTCACTTTCCTCGTCGCTGACATAGTTTGCATTGGTTCCTTTTATATATGACAGATCCTCTAGATTGAGAATCTTCTCAGCAATTTTGACCCTCTTTTTGATGAGCTGTGGACCAACAGGAAAGGAAAATATTATTTTAATTAGAGGAAACAACATACACACACATACATACACAGTTCAACTGGACCATGCATTACCTGAGTAAATGAAACAAGGTCACAAATAGGACAACTCACCTGATCATGCTGACTGGTCCTCCTTTTGACCCCCTTCTTGCTTCCATCTCCATTCTCTCTCTTTGCACTTGAGACTGTCAATAGCTCGATTGCAAGCTCCTAGTCGATGGAAATATGAAATGTACAGAAGATGAGGTCAACATATTACAAACATGTTTCCAAAGTGGAATATTCAAAATGTGCCATGCAGACTGTCACAGTGGCTTATCTTAATTATCCATTGTCAATGCTATATCGTTATTGTGACTTAGTGTTTGGTCTTAAGACATGGAAACACTAAATGAGCTATCACACTATACGATTGCAATCCTATTCAAAAAATCTCTGAAAAGAAAGTAACACTGAATACTTGACATTGAGTATATCACATATTACCCTTTAACTTATTGCGAGTTGTGTAAATCCAACTTTATGTTGCCGCTTACTTCTAACCTGGTGGAAACTCCAATTTGGTTCCACATCTTTCACTGCTGCCGTCATCTCCTCATTGTGTGGTGTTCTGAAGCTAAAAAAAAAAAGACAATATTTTATAACTGACTGGAGTTCTTGTCAAGTTTCCTAAAACAATAGTGAGAAAGAAACATACTTGTCATCTGCCCGGACCTTCCACTGGAGCTGCTCTCTGAGGTTCTTGCGTATGTGATGGACAAGAATCTGAAAGGAAGAAGAAGTCTGTTAGGTTACAGTAACATTGCTGTTCTGGCCAATGTTCTAGAAACAGGCACCTGCCCAACACAAAACCCCCCAGCGGCCGAGTGGCAAACTCAAGAACGCATGTAGCTTATAACCCCAAAGGAAGATCCGCCAACGTTTTCCGACCACGGTCAGAGAGAGAAAAGTCGTCGCAGGAAAGGTTCAACATAGGCTAAACATGAACAACCTTTTAAAGTGCTAAAAAAAAAAGTGAACACGTGTTTGTCTGTTTGGCTGCCGTCTTCGTGTTGCGTGACCGGAACACCAACATGTTAACCGTGTCAGCTATCAGTGAGGATCTTAACGGGGTGACGATGTTTCCTGCCGCGCTGAATTCACGCTCCCATGGAGAGCTCGTAGCACATATAGACGTATATTTTCCTGCCACTTTTGACAGAAGTGCAGACACATCGGGGCGCCTGCGCTCCACCCTCGCCCCGCAGGCTCCTCTCCTGTCCTTTCCCTCCTCCGGTGACCCCAGCGAGAGGGGAGCCGACGTTCAGACCCTGTGTGCAGCTGCCTGTGGACCCCCGTGTCTCCGTGCTGCCCGCGGTGAACGGGCCCCACGGCGGTGGGGGGCGACGTCTGCCGCTCCAGCGGGGTAATCGGGAGGGAGTGACGCCACGGCCGCCCAACACGTAGAACCTAAAAGAAACCTAATTGACATAGTGCCCAGGGTGTCCAACATTTGTCCATAACCGCACAAGAATACACAATAATTAGCAAAGATGAATATGTTTATTGTTCAAATCACACACCATATGCAGTCCTGTAACTTCAAATAAATAAATAAAGTGTGGGTCCGCGGTGATGACGTCCCGCGGGTGATGCGGTTTTATGGTCTGACACCGAATCCCAGGAGAAGCTACTAGGCTGCGCGGATGATCCATGATCCATACGGATCACAGACCCCGGTTCTGCACAGACGTGTGCCGCAGATTCCCCTCCCCCCCCATCCCCTCCACGCACTTCATTTAATCTGTACGGTCACGTCCTGCTGTTTACCGCGTTAAAGTCGCTGCTCGACGTTTGTCCGTTAGGTGATGATATGTTTCTGGGTTACTTGAAGTTTTATACAAAAGCGAAGTTTTTCAGCACAAAATATTTTTACACACTGTAGATACATACGGAAACTTCGAGGGGGGGGGGTCGTATCCTGTGTCCTTGTAGCTTCTTGGTTTTTTCCACGTCGTCCAGCCTCTGTGATTATATTTCAATCGCTTCAGATGAAGACTCATTTCCTGAAAAAAGGGAAGGATGTGGTTTATTTTTGCTATTTAAAATAGCCCCCGGAATTGGAATATAACCCCGTAGCCTCCAAGCCCCGAATAAACATGTCCTTTAATTTAGATCAAAAGTTTTACCTTAACTTAGGCTCGGCCGGGTCACTGCCGCCAACTCCCGGATCCTCTGAGGTCTGGTCACTGTGAGGACGCGGTCGGCCTCGCTTACAAGAGGGTGTGCACGCATACCGTTGTCCATGTTTCCTACGGTCAACTTTTATTCTTTTTTTCCGTCTTCATCTTCGGCTCTATGCTCCATGCCGCCATTGTTTTCAAACAGATTGCGTCATGGCGGTGCGGAGCTCTGTAACTCGACAGCTGATTGGTCGCGCTGCAGAACGTGACCAATCAAATTTCACTTTACTGGAGCTCGGGTAACACGTCACGGTTGTTTGTTCTCCTCGTGTTATTTTGCGGCTTCGAAACTACTGAGGAGATGTTTTTTTTTATTGGTATAATATGAGATACTGTTTTACAAAACATCACAAAAGACTTTCCTGCCACTTGATACATGCTCAGGAAGAAATTGGCTGTTGAAAATGCCAAAAATTTGTTGTATGCCCGAAGTGCCACTTTATTTATTACCTTTGATGAAGCAATGAGGATATTACTGTATACCTTAATCAAACTTGGATTGACTTGTCAATACTTTTCACACCTGTTTTTAAACATTTGTGGGAAAATATAAGTGCAGAGCAAACTCAGCTTAACAGATCAGATGCGTAATTCAAATTTATCATAAACAATATATGTCTGGAAAAAATATATGTGCTTTTGAAGTATCTTGTGCACATAAATTGCTAGGCAAGGCACTTCTCAAACAAGTGATACATTTAATATCTAGAGACAATACATGTCCTAATGCAGTATCGCCTTTGCACATATCACAAAATATGGTGTAGGTACCATTACCGTTCGGCCTGGAACTTCCGTTCGGGGTCCTTTCGACTGAGTATAACGTCACACTACAGTAACCCCACTTGGACAAACTACGTAGCATTGACATCTGCTTTGTTTTCCCTCATAAATTGTGTCTGACAATATTCTTTGTCATTTTTAGAAAGACATGCTATCACAATCCGCTCATTACTCCAGTTTAAGTTCAGCCGTGGGTGAAATTTTTGTCAGCATGGTTAAATGTTGCCCTTCCGGGTCCGTTCTGTCAATAATAAAGCAATGGGTGCACGGATTAAAAAAACTATAAGAGAACATGAATTCAATAATAATCATAACAATAATAAAGGCACGTTTCGAATGCAATCTCGCTCTATCTCACAGCTCTGTTCGTTTACAACAGACATCATAATATTTTCTTCTATGGTAGTATCGTAAATTGTCCAGACCAATCACTGTCTGACACGTCATCAGACCAACATACAGCCAATCACATAATGTGACGTCAGCACTAGTTGAAGGACCCCGAACGGAAATTCCAGGCCGAATGGTTATGGTACCTACAGCGGCAATGGTAACTACGGAGGATATGCACCAGAAATGCCTCAACACTTGGAAAAGTATACACTACAGATACTACAGGATATTTACCTTCTTCAGTATCTTTACTCCAGATATTTCCAGATTTGACTTCAAGTCATATTCGGAACTTGGATATGACCAAAATAAGACACAGCCAGTATCTTTTGCCCGGATATCTTCAGATATGCTGCATGTCTGGATATGCATCAGAAATGGTCCAGATTCTTTAGATATTTAAGAAAGTATCCCCAACAGATATTTAGGATTCTGGCTCTTTTCGCGCAGTGTTGGATTCTCCACCTGTATGTGTGCTGCTGTTGTCTGGATGCTGATGGATTCCAGCTGAAATTCTCCTCAACAACTCAGATTTCATGTTTGTCTTTCAGCAACATTTCAAAGAAACGTTGTGATGGAACACAGAAACTCTTTTTCCCACTTCTAATGTCTTCAATTCCAAATAGGCTAAACTGGGATTCAGTAGAAATGGACTGTTGGCCCTGAAGACAAAACAAGAAGCAAATATTAAATGAACAGAAATCTGCATCAAAGAAAGTCAGATTTTGTTCCTCAGATGAACTTTGTCTCAGATTTTAGGACAATTATCCAGAACAGATGAATCCTAAAGACCAGACATTTTTTAACTGGACATTTAGTGTGAAAGGAAACCAAGATGGAGAGTATTTATTAAGAAAGAACATTTTCTTTTGTTTACTAGGAGTTTGTCTCTACATTGAATCAGAATGCAGAATCCTGGATCGGTCTGTTTGCTGAAAGTTCATCAGATAAATCTGAATGGAAATGGGTGGATGGATCACCACTGACAGAAACGTAAGACTTTGTTTCTTTTACAACGTTACTAAATTCATTCTTTGTGACTGAGCCTGATTGTAAATGTGTGAAATCGTTAAAAAATACAGAAAATTTTTGTAACATCATAATTCAAACCAGTTTATGAACTGAATTTAGACCAGAGGTAAACAGAATGTTTTATCACAGGTTCTGGGATGAGTGGATTTCAAAAGATCCGTACTACGACTACTATGCAGTATTCTTAAGTACTGACGGGAAATGGACAGAAAAGGCCAAAACATACAACAAAAACTGGATCTGTGAGAAATAAAATTCTGTATCTTTCTGTTCCTGAGCTGTGCATTGATTTAACTGTTTAACTGGCCCAAGCCAGGGCCCCCCCGAGCACTGGTAGGCATAGGCGAACCCGTCGTCTGGGCCCCCAGGCCACAGGAAATGCGTGCTCCGCCATACAAGGCAGCAGCCATGGGGGCCACCGGGCCCCGTCTCAGCAGGCAAGCCCCGGCACCCGACCCAATCATTTTTTTTACTTTCACAATATTGTACTTAAAGGAAAATTGTTCAGAGAAATGAAGGTGTCATCTATCAACAACTTCATCACATTTAAATATCAGTTAAAATGACTCAGATAAACAGGAAACTGTAATAAATGACATGAAAACGAGCTAACTTAGAGCAGCAGTTCAGACTCAGGTTTGGTCTGTAGCAAATAACAAACAGCTTCCACAAAGTCAACTTTGGAACAACTCTGGACAACTTGGAACATTTTTTTCTTTATTTTCTTGTGATTTTTTCTCTGTGTTACTTTTGAAAAATGTATTTAATTACTGATACTATGGAGGTGAACAGGGGTTCCATGATATTTTCTATGATCTTTTCATTATGCATTATAGGGGTTCTATTATATGTTCTATATTCTTTTTATTATGCTTTTAATGGATTCTATATATGCATGTATATTATATTGCAGAAATAAACTCGTTTCCTGCCCTCAGTGGCTTTTGGTCCCTGTTTTCTTTCTTTTCTGGAGACTTATGCAGACTAGACATAAACACAGCATTCTAATTATGTATTTTGTATGTTTTCATCTTTCCTTACTGAATAATAAAAAAGCCTTTTTGCCTTGAGGACAGAGAGAGAGCGGACAGTCACAGAGCCTAACAGGTCGTGTTTCTCCACCTCTCCCCTTTTCCAAAAGGTTTGAAAATTCATGCAGACTCTTGTGTGTCTTTTCATTTCCCAAATGTACATTTCATTTGTGGACGTCCTGAACCATCCGAATCATTTTTGACACAGCTGCTTATTTTTATTTGTTTTATTTTTTGGTAAAACTAAATATATAATGGGCAGCATGCATGTACCATCAAAGTTAAAGTCAATATTTTGGATGAAATCCTGCAGACTTTTTTAAGTCAAAAGAACAATTTTAACAGTTAGATTGATGTAAAGCATTGCAGATTCATTGTCATACTCAAACATTTATTTTTTTTCTAAACAAACATAATTTTTTTTTCATATTGTATTCTTTTTTATGTATTTGTTCTATGGTGGGTTTCAGGCTGTCAGCAGAGATGCATTATTTATCTGAATGTTTCCAAGCGATGAGGTCAGCTTTTACTAACGTTGTTGGATGCAGAAATGTGTCGTTTAGTCATTTTTGTGTCTGCAGTGGTGTAGCAGCACCAAGCAGGAAGGTGGAAACCAGCCTGGTCTCATTTGTGTGTTTGCTGTGCTGCTTTAAATGAGGAAAAGGACAACTTCTTTTGGTACTTTTGGAAACTTCTCTGTCATTCTGAAAGCTGCTGAGACTTTGCAATGAGGACAGGTCAAAAGAGGAGGAGGAACAAATGTGGATCATCATTGCAGGAGGTGTTGCAGTAGGTTTAGGGGCAGTCATCGGGACTTGGTTTTAAAGTTAGAAGACGTTTCACATCTTATCCAAGAGGCTTTGTCAATTATGAATTAGCTGGTAAAAGAGCTGGTATATATGGGGGAGGAGTCAGACCTGAAACTGGATGGTATTGTCAACTTAGCCTACATGGTTGGAGTCCTTTGTCCTCAGCTGTTGGTTGGAGAGCCAGTGACTCCCTCTCCAAACTGGTCATCTCTTTCAGCTGATAACGACCCAGGTTGAACTGGTTTGGTTTGTTTAGGTCTCAAAACACTGCCGTAGATAGATTGAAGAATAAACCTGAGACCACCATTTTTATTAAGAGAAGGTTTATCCTTCTTGACAAAGATGGCTTCTTTTACTCCTCGCTCAAAAATAAAATAATTTATAATTGATTGATATTGTTTCCTCATATTTTATTTCCTTTCTAGTTCCCAAACACTTGAGACTTGAAAAGAATTGAAAGCATCAATGCTTTGTCACTAAAAAAATAGAAAACAGTCAAACAACTGTTTTCATACTGTATTGTCAGACCGTCCATATCTGAACGGCTGGATGATGTCAAGAAATTTGACTCCTTTCATTTCTAAGATGCTTTCAGAAGTTCAACCCAGACTGAAGAGGATCCAGCATGTAGTTCTAAACGCTGCTCACTAGTGGGCAGTATTGCTCAACCAAGATGAGAATAAAAAGACTCAGACCTGAGAATTATAATTCTTGAACTCTCATATCTCAAAGGTCGCCTTTACACTGCATGGTTCAAGTGACCCAATTCCGATTTTTTCCTCTCATGTGGCACAGATCGGATATGACCGGTGACCGTGTAAGCAGGACAAAAGCGCATGGATTCTGATTTTCTCAGATCGGATTCAGGCCTCATTCATATGTGGAAATAAATTGGATACGAATTGGATTCGTGCATTTGCGTGTGCCATGTAAGCAGACAAATCGGATATTCCCCAGTAAATGCGAGTCGTACGTCAGTGACGTCAACTCAGGACACCACCAACTGAGATCACATGACTTATTAAGGTGCTTTTGTGCGCTGATTTTGCTGTCAGCGTGTAACCTTTCAGCCTCAGGCTTCAGACCGTATTAAGAAACCGCTGTTATTTCCGGTCCGGTCCCGGTCAGGACGCAAACGGTAACTAATCAAGCGGGACACTGTTGCTATGGAACAGGCTAGAAGCCGTTTATTTCTTTGCTTGTGTTGCGGAGTGGGGGCGTGTATGATGGCGACCGCGCGTGCTGTGTGTGTGTGAGAAGTCTACATCAAACAAATCTGTTTAATGTAGATGATCTTTTTAAAAACTGTGCCTCAGGGTTGTAAAAGGTCTAGAAAAGATGGGGTTGGAGTTTAATTAAACTTGAAATGTCTGTACGTCTTGTATTTTGTGTTCCTAAAATAAACTAGAAAAATGGGGCAGCAAATTGGTTTGTTGGGTCAGTTCTGGTTCCTGACAGACCTGTGTCTGGGTGGGTTTCCTCCAAGGACTTTGGTTCCCCCCACTTATCCAAATTGGCTTGTGTTGTATAGATGGCTTAGAGTTTTCAAAGTGTTAGCAGTATGATCTCATTGTTTCCCAAACCAGCATGTATCTGCGCCCGACAAGGGACTCAGTCAAACCAGACGTCTGCCCAGATGCAGTTTACCAACCCTGGTCCTCAGGGACCACTGGGACTGACTCAATCCCTTGTCAGGTGCAGATAGACAGAGTTCAGCTCTAACTGATCAATCGTTCATCCACAGTGTCTAGAAAATCAGTCAGTGAACTTAGCCAGAAAAAATGGGGCAGTACATTGGTTTGTTGGGTCAGTTCTGGTTCCTGATGGACCCGTGTCTGCGTGAGTTTCCTCCAAGGGCTTTGGTTCCCCCCACCTGTTTAGAAGAACCATTTTGTGGTTCCAGCTTTTTGTTGTGCAGGATGACTACCAAAAAATGACAACTCTAAACAAAAAACATTCAATTTGGCCCCAAAAATCAGTCCCACTAAATTCTTAGTTCTAAATGAAAAGAGCGACCTGTGGGTTTCCTCTGAAGACTCCCACCCTGCTTGTTACTGATTGGCTTGTGACTGAACCCCCCCCCCCCCCCCCCCTGAATCGCCACCTTATCATGATGGAAGGTTTGAGTGCCTGAATTTACCCCCAGGGAGCAACTTTGTCAAAGGCATCTGCCCTGGTCCTAACAGGTCCTAACAGGGCGGGGCAAATGCACCAGCAGATGAAGGTTTGGACTTCCATTGGGTCCAAACCTTCATCTGATGGTGCAGCTCCTGGGGGGTCAGCAGGACTAGGGGCGATTCAAAGAAACCTCATGAATACAGAAACAGTAAAGATCCAGCTTAAACTAAAGTCAGACATAACATAAAAGTCATGTTTTTAAGTAGTTTATCGTTCCAAAAGTACAAGCTCAAACAAAACTAAACTCTGAAAATAAAAATATGAATCAAAACATATTCAACCTAAATTAACCTTTACTTTGAAAATCTAACAAATGGATAAATCCACAGGTTCTTCACCTTTTGGCCAAGGCAGAGTGGTTTGCACCTTAGACATGTAGGGTCCTTGGGAGGGGGGGTTGCTTGGACATCACTGCCAGCAAGCAGCAGATGTCCTCCTAGCACCCTACCCGCCAATTTTTACCGCACCTTAGACATATAGGGCCCCTTGGTGTGGAGGGTGAGGGGACATCACTGTGAGTAATCAGGAGATGTCCCCTTAGTGCCCTACTCGCCAATTTTAACTGCACCCCCCTTAGTACACACACCCCTCCCCCTTCAATATATACATTCCAACATAAACACACACACATGCACACACACACCCTCTCAAACACACATACACGCACACACATTTTGCAAGGAAGGTGGGACCTGGGTCCATCTGTCCCCTACCCCTTCCCTGGTGGGGGGTGCGGGCCCCTTGGCTACGGCGGCCGTGTCCCCTGGGTGCTGGCTTCCTGGGCCCGGTGGTGCTCTCTCCGCGCGGTGGGGGGGGGATCACATTACGCCTGAGCCGAGGGTGATCGTGTTCCTGGGGGGTGGGTCCTGGTCCTTGCCCCTGAGTGCTGGGCCCCGCCAAACTTCCAACAGTGGCCGAGCCTGGTCGGGCCATATTAACAACACCCCTTTTGGGCCTCCTTTTTTTCCCCGGGGTTCCCCCCTCCTGGGCGGGGGCGGCGGGCCCCTGTCTTGCTCCTCCCTGGACCAACCGTGGGCCGTGTGGGTGGCTGCCTGGAGTGCAGAGCGGGTCTCCCTTGGGGGGTCCTGGCTCGTACCTGGGGTTGGGGTGGGGGGATGCCCGGAACTCCTGGGTGGTGATGGGGTGCTCGTCTGGGGCTGTGGGCGTCCTTCTCTGGTGGGGCCCTGCGTTGGGCTCTCCCGGGGCGGCGGGAGGGCTGCTTTCCTGGTTGGGCTGGGGCGGCGCTCTCTTTCCCTCCGCGCCTCCCTGCTCTCTGGCTCTGGGGGCCTGGCGGCGGTCCTGCTGGCCCTGGCCTGGGTGGCGGTCTTGGTCGCCCGGGGGGCGGTTGTTTCCTGCCTGTTCCTGTGTGGCGTTGGGGGGATTTGGGGTGATTCCGGCTGCCGCTGTTGCTGCGGCGGGGGTCTGAGTGTGGGGGTGGCTGGGCGCTCCTCCTCCTTCTTTTCACATTCCACCATCCATTTTAGAAGAACATAAACACTCACATGAGCACAGGTGTTAGCTCACCTTTGCACTAATAGTTTGCATGATTGAATGAATGAAAGATTTCACACTAGTTGGTTTAAAGGCATAGGTATGCGTGTGTGAACACTATCGGTTTTGTGTACATGTTGACATGTGGACATTTTTGCAGCTAGCAGGTATGTTGATAACATTTCATTGTGTGTGTGGACAGGCCCCGCCCTTTTTGTACTACATTTGAACCTTACCATAATGATAAACAACCAGTAAACCTGTCTGCTC
>JAUDJI010000809.1:0-12502 GCA_037389245.1 Oryzias sinensis | reverse complement strand
ATGCAAGCAGCAAGGAAGAAGCAGGCGTTAAAATTTGGCGACGCCCCCATCATGATATTTGATGATTTTTCTGCTGCGGTCTCCAAGAAGCGTGAGGAGTTTTCCGCTGTGAAGCGCAGGCTTCGGGAGAGAGGCCTGCAATACGCAATGCTATATCCTTCTACACTCAAAGTTTGGCATGGGGGCCGAAGCAGGGCATTCGAGCGGCCAGAAGAGGCTGTACAGTTCCTGAATGGGCTGGCTGATGACGTGCCGACCCTCTCCTCTGGAGCTGCACAGGCACCGTGATGGTGGCTGTCTGGATGGGACTTCTGATGTTTATCTAACATGACTGTTGTTGGGGGTAAGACTTTTCCTTTTGTTTATACTGTGCAAGTATATCATGCTCCCCAAAACAAGTCAATGAGGAAAAATTGAAAAGAAACTGCAGGGATTATAATATGGAACTTGTATGAAGGCGAAGAAAAGCTGTGACATTTTCATTTGATAGTCATTTTACTGATCACAACAATGTTAATTGGGCTCACTGTCCAATACCCCTTCACTTCTTTTTATCTTTTTATTTATTTTTGAAATTTTTTCCTCCTGGTTTTACATAAAAATATTAATGTCCCTGGGGGTAGGACTTTTGATTTTTCCTTTGAGATTGTGGCAGGTAAATATTTAAGGGGATTGACATTTCGGTTTGTTCATAACATTGATATTTTCGGGGTATTATCCCCTCTTTTGCTTGGTCATGTTTTTTTTTTTTTCTTTTGTTGTAGTTATTGTTGCTTAAACTTCTAATTTGTTTTTATTAATTGTTATTCCAAAGAGCTGCGGACCGTTAGAGAAGATTGGGGTTATAGATGTGGGGCTGGTCCGGAATCTTCGTTTCCTTAATTTTCCCTGGCGTTCAGTTGGGGGGTGGTAAAGCGGGGGTAGGGGTTGTTTTTGTTTCTTGTTCTGATTCTCATGTTCACAAAAATTTTGCTCTGACCGGTTGTGGCGGTCTGTTTTTCCTTTTTTTTGTTTATTTATTTTTCTCTTCTTTTAGTTTCTTATGTGCATTTGGACCTTTTGTATCTGACTTTTTTTAAATATTCACAATGTCTGATAATGAAACTTTGATAAGAATCATGTCCTGGAATTGTAAAGGTCTAAATGGTACAGTAAAGCGTAATAAGATACTGTCTCACGTTAACACAATGGGAGCAGATGTGATGTTTTTGCAAGAAACACACCTTAAGATTTGTAGTCAAACTGTCCTTCGCAAATCCTGGGTTGGCCACTTATTTCACTCAAAATTTAACTTAAAATCAAGGGGCGTGGCTATTTTAATCAGGAAAAATATTCCATTCATCTGTAATGACTCAATCTCTGACCCACAGGGAAGATTTATTATTGTTACTGGAAAACTTTGTGGCACACCAGTTATTTTAGCAAACATATATGCACCCAACCACGATGATGAACAATTTTTTCAGAAAATAATTTCATATATTCCCAATATACATAGTCACAGCCTGCTACTTGGTGGAGACTTCAATTGTGTTTTAGATCCTTTGCTCGATAGGTCTTCCAATAGCCAACAAACACTTACCAAATCTGCCAAATTGATTAGACATTTCTTAAATTTGGCTAATCTGGTTGACCCATGGAGAGATCACAACCCCTCTAAACGTGAATACTCATTTTTCTCCCAGCGTCATAATTCATATTCAAGAATTGATATGTTTCTGGTAGATTCTAAATTAAAACCGATAATTAAAAGAGTACAATATGAAGCTATCGTACTGTTAGACCACGGTCCAGTAACATTACTTCTCGGGTTCCCAAAATTTCCAAGCCCAAGAACATGGAAAATGAACAACAGTTTTTTAACAAATGAATCCTTTAAAGAATTCATTGACTCTCAATTAGCATTTTATTTCGAAACAAACGACTCCCCTGACATCTCTAGACAGTGTCTGTGGGAAGCAATGAAAGCCTATATGCGTGGCCAAATTATCTCACACAGTGTTTTTAGGACTAAAAAAGAAAAATTAGAAAAGCAGTCACTTGCCCAGCAAATTTTGAAACTAGATCAACAATACTCCTGTAATCCAAATCCTCAAACCCTAGTGGAACGTACAGCATTGCAGACTAAGTTTAATCTACTCTCTACAAATGAGGCAGTGAAATTAATAAGGCAGACAAAACAACATTTTTATGAACATGGGGAAAAACCAAGTAGACTTTTAGCTCATCAAATTAAAGTAATGGAGGAAAGAAATCAAATTGAGGAAATAATAACAAAATCAGGCACTAAAGCCACTGACCAACAAGCAATAAATACAGAATTTAAAATGTTTTACAAAGATCTGTACTCATCCGAAGTTGAAGATGCTAACCTTGTAAACAATTTTTTTGAAGATCTTTCTATTCCTCTAATTAGTCAAAAGAATAAAACAGAGTTAGAGAACTCAGTTACATTGGAGGAAGTAAAACAGGCCATTAAAGACCTTCAGAGCTCTAAAGCTCCAGGACCTGATGGCTGTTGAATTTTATAAATCTTTTATTGATAGGCTGGCCCCAGTGTTGCTGCAGGTATACAATGAATCTCTCTGCCTTGGTAGGCTCCCTCAAACTTTGTATCAGGCAACAATATCTGTGATCCATAAAAAAGACAAGGATCCTACATCTGTGTCCTCATACAGACCTATAAGCCTTTTAAATGTTGATGCTAAAATTCTGGCAAAAATTTTAAGTAACAGATTAGAGTCAGTGCTACCTACAATTATCCATGCCGATCAAAATGGTTTCATTAAAAATAGACAGCTATCTCATAACCTTCGTCGTCTCTTTAATATCATCTTTACAAGAGGTGAAAAGCCCACACCTGAATTACTCATCTCATTGGATGCGGAGAAGGCCTTTGATAGGGTGGAGTGGTCTTACCTCTTCTTCACCCTTGCAAAATTTGGTTTTGGAGACAGTTTCATCTCCTGGGTCAAACTATTATATGCCTTTCCAGTTGCCTCTATTCAAACAAATGGCTATAGATCAGAGTACTTTCCACTTGCCAGGTCCACAAGACAGGGCTGCCCATTATCCCCTCTACTTTTTGCTATTGCAATTGAGCCACTTGCAATCTCTTTACGCACTTTGGAGAACTATACAGGCATTTTAAGAGCTAAATGCGAACATAAAGTTTCACTTTATGCAGACGATCTGCTGTTATACATCTCAAATCCTAGCATTTCTATTCCAATCATAATGAGAAAACTAGAATTCTTTGGATCCGTATCTGGCTATAAGATAAATATAAATAAAAGTATAATTTTTCCAATTAATGACACCCGTGTCAACATATCTGGACTTCCCCTCAAGATTTCATACCAATTTAAATACTTGGGAGTTACATCATCGGTAAAAGAACTTTACAACCAAAATTTCGCCAAACTTGTTGAACAAACCACCATTGACCTTGAGAGATGGTCTTTTCTTCCACTCTCTCTAGCCGGCCGTGTGGGGGTGATTAAAATGACAGTGCTGCCCAAATTTTTGTTTTTGTTTCAATCTATTCCTCTCCACCTAAGCAAATCATTCTTCAAAAAATTAGACAAGATAATACTGGAATTCATTTGGAATAAGAAAGTAGCTAGGATTAGACGTGAGTTTCTACAAAGGCCAAAATCCTCAGGAGGGATGGGCTTACCAAATTTTCAGTTTTATTATTGGGCTTGTAACCTTAAAAATATTTCATATTGGATCACGGAGAAATTTTCAAACTGGATGGAGATAGAACAGAACCATTGCACCCCTTCTTCCCCTAAGGCATTTGTTTTTGCAGACATAACTACAATACCACTAAAAAACATTAAGGATTTGGTTGTATCCCACACAGTCAGAATATGGAAACAGATTGTGCGTCATTTTGGCCTCCAGGCAAATCCATTGTCAGGCCCTATTGTTAAAAACCATTTGTTTTCTCCTTCAATGAAAAATGATAATTTCGCTGACTGGTTTCATCGTGGACTACGTGTCTTCAAAGATCTCTATATTGATGGGTTGTTTCCATCATTTGAACTGTTAAAAGACAAATATAACTTGCCTAACACTCACTTTTTTAAATTTTTGCAAGTAAGAGACTTCGTTAGACATAACTCTCCAAATTACCCACAACTCCCAGAGGAATCTGTTACCGATTCATTATTTTTGAAAGACCCTGCGACTAGAGGCGGAATCTCACATTTGTACAACAAACTGAGCCACCTCAATGGCCATAGCACTCTGCAGCACTTGAGGGAGGCCTGGCAAGAAGAGCTTGGAATAAATATTTCAGAAGAGCAATGGGATCTAGCTTTAGGCTCCATACACACAACCTCAATCTGTGCCAGGCACGGCTTAATTCAGTTTAAGATTATACACAGGCTCCACTGGACCAGGCTCAGGCTGAGTAAGATATTCCCTGACGTTGACCCTCTGTGTATACGCTGTGGACAGGCTCCAGCATCTTTGTCACACATGTTTTGGGGTTGCTCTAGGCTGTCAAACTTTTGGTCTGATATTTCTCTGACACTGTCAAAAATTTTAAACCAGACAGTCAAGTTGGACCCCCTCATCGGTATTCTGGGAATCACTGACCCCCAAACTTTTAAAAAGAAATCGGAGCGTAGGTTAATTAAATTCACATGCTTAGTTGCACGCCGAATAATACTTTTAAATTGGAAGCAAACACAGCCTCCCACACACATCCAGTGGATTAGAGACATTTTATGTTTTCTAAATTTAGTAAAAATTAGGTACACCCTGCAAGGACGGGAAGACCAATTTTTCAATGTTTGGTCCACCTTTATTAAGGAATTTGCAAAAAACAGTTAAATTTGTTTTATTTTATTTTTTATTTTATTTTTTTATTTATTTATTTTTTTTCTATTATTATTTCCACGAACTGTTCTTGTAAGCTGTTGGTGTTGTTCATTTGTAAAATATGTTAAAAACTCAATAAAGAGAAATTATAAAAAAAAAAAGAAACTTGGAGCTCCCAGCGGCTACAGTCAGGTGTTTTCCGGGGGCCAGAATTGGTGACATCGAGGGGAACCCTAGGATGTTAGCTCAGAGTAAGTCCAGGTTCCGTCGAGTCGTGATTCACGCAGGCGGTAATGATGCCCGACGGAGACAGTCAGAGGTGGTTAAGTTAAACGTAACTTCGGTGTGTAAACTGGCTGAGACAATGTCCGACACTGTAATTTTCTCTGGTCCCCTGCCGAACTTAGTCAATGATGAAATGTACAGCCGCTTTTCATCATTTAACCGCTGGCTTTCTAGATGGTGCCCAGAAAACTGCGTTGGTTTTGTGGATAACTGGAGCACGTTTTGGGGGAAGCCCGGTCTCATGCGGAGAGACGGCGTCCATCCCACCAGGGACGGTGCCGCTCTTCTTTCTACAAACATTTCTGCTAGCCTTAGTCTGTTAACCTGACAATCCAGAGACGAGACCCGGGCGCAGAGCAGCAGTGTAAAACGCTCCTCTGAGCCTCCCTTAGGGTTAGTGCTGGTGCAAAACCCATGCAGGGAAAGTCAAGCAGGTCCTAGCTTTAGCTTATGTGCTGAAAGACAAATGAAAGGAGCACGTCATAGAAACCTTAAAGTGACAGACAGCAGTTCTCACAAGCAGAATTATGATGTAATTAAATGCGGTTTATTAAACATTCGAACCATTTCCTCCAAGTCCCTCTTAGTCAATGAGTTAATCATTGATAACAACCTTAGTCTTCTAGCCTTAACAGAAACTTGGCTCCAACAGGATGACTATGTTAGATTGAATGAAGCAACCCCCCCCACTTATGCTAACTATCAGAAATCCAGGATCTCAGGGAAAGGAGGTGGTTTGGCAGTAATATCACAGTCTAGCTTACTTCTCAACCCTAAAGTTAAAAATGCTTATAACTCCTTTGAAAGCATCATATTGTCTTTAAGTCACCCAAACAGGAAAACTCGAAAACCTGTTTTACTCATAATTATTTATCGCCCCCCCGGCCCATATTCAGAATTTTTAACTGAGTTTTCCGACTTCCTATCGACTATTGTCTTAGATTCTGATCAAATTATAATATTAGGGGATTTTAATATTCATGTTGATGACCCCAGTGACTGCCTAGGAAAGGCTTTTGCAGCTTTATTAGATGATGTTGGTTTCACCCAAAGTGTGAATGAACCCACTCACTGTCATAAGCACACCCTGGATCTTGTTCTAACCCATGGGATAGAGATCAGCCAGCTGAGTGTCCTTCCTCTTAACCCCATCATTTCTGATCACTTTATGATTATCTTCCAGTTTACTCTGGAACATCCTTCTGCCCCAGTGAATAAGAAACAGCCTAGAAGAACCTTAACTGACCGTTCTGTGTCTGAGTTTAAACACACAGTTCAGCCAGTACTTAGTGATATTCTGAGAAACTACTCTGAGTCCAGCTCCCATAGTATCAGTCCTAGTATAAATGACCACTTTGTTAATGATGCCTTACAAGCCCTCAGGAGTACACTCGATGTTGTTGGCCCTTTGAAACCTAAGTTCGTCAGACAAAACCGAGTAGCACCGTGGTTTAACGCTGAAACTCGTTCTCTTAAACAAGAAACCCGTAAGTTGGAAAGAGAATGGTGCCGCTCCGGTTCAGAGCAGTCTCTGGATATCTGGAAACATAGCCTATTAAATTATAAAAAAGCTCTGCGTAGAGCTAGAAGCCAGTACTATTCAACCTTAATATCAGAGAATGGAAATAATCCAAGATTTCTTTTTAGCACTATTGCTAAATTAACTCGCAGTCAGAGCTCAGTAGAACCACATGTTCCTGTTTCTCTCAGCTCTGATGATTTTCTTACATTTTTCGATAGTAAAATCTCAAATATTAGACATAAGTTAAATCAAGTTATTCATACTATCAGCCCAGAACAGGCTGAAGTGGTAGAAATGGAGGCATCCATAGAAACCTCTGTAACATTGGACTGCTTTACTGCTGTGGATCAAGTGGAAATAACATCAATTATTACGTCCTCCAAATCCTCAACGTGTCTGTTAGACCCAATTCCCACTAGACTTTTTAAAGAAACTTTTCCCCTAATTAATGATCCCATATTAACAATGATAAATGCCTCTCTGGAAACGGGTTACGTGCCACAGTCTTTTAAATATGCAGTTGTTAAACCTCTTCTGAAAAAGCCCAGTTTGGATCCTAGCATCTTGGCCAACTATAGACCGATATCAAACCTGCCCTTTATTTCTAAAATCCTAGAAAGAGTTGTAGTTAAGCAGCTTTACTGCCACCTACAGGACAACAGCCACTTTGAAGACTTTCAGTCGGGGTTTAGACCTCACCACAGTACGGAAACTGCACTAGTTAGAGTCTCTAATGACTTGTTATTGGCCTCAGAAAAGGGACTACTTTCTTTTCTGGTCCTGTTGGACCTCAGTGCAGCCTTTGACACTATCGACCACAGTATTTTACTCCATAGACTAGAGCAGGACATAGGGATCAGAGGATCTGCTCTCCAGGGGTTTAAATCCTATCAGTCCGATAGGTATCAGTTCGTTAATGTAAATGGCCATTCCTCTCAGTGCACTCGAGGCAACTATGGAGTCCCACAGGGCTCAGTCTTGGGACCGATCCTGTTTACGCTTTATATGCTACCCTTAGGAAACATAATCAGGAAACACAGCATTAATTTTCATTGTTATGCCGACGATACGCAGTTGTATTTATCCATAAAGCCTGACCAGAATGACCAGATAGAGAAACTGAACGCCTGCATCAGTGACATCAAGACCTGGATGACAATTAATTACCTCCTCTTGAACCCAGAAAAAATTGAGGTCATTATACTTGGTCCTAAAAACCTCAGAGATGCTCTGTCTGCTCAGATAGTCTCCCTGGATGGCATAAGTATAGCCCCCATTTCCACAGTTAGAAACCTTGGGGTTTTACTTGACCAGGATTTATCATTTAAGGCTCACATATCTCAGGCGTGTACAACTGCCTTTTTTCACCTGCGGAATATTGCTAAGATCAGAAATATACTTTCTAAGAGTGATGCTGAAAAACTCATCCATGCATTTGTTACGTCGAGGCTGGATTACTGTAACTCCTTGTTAGCAGCGTGTCCTAAGAGTTCCTTAAGAAGTCTCCAGCTTGCTCAGAACGCAGCAGCTAGATTGTTAGCTGGAACCAGCAGAAAAGATCACATCACTCCTGTGTTAGTTTCGCTCCATTGGCTCCCAGTTGATTCCAGAATCAAGTTCAAGATCCTCCTGTTAACCTATAATGGCCCCGTCCTATATTAAGGACCTCATAGTCCCTTACCATCCAATGAGAACACTTCGCTCGCAAAATGCAGGACTGCTTGTGGTTACTAGAATTAGTAAAAGTACGGTTGGAGGTAGAGCGTTTAGCCACCAAGCCCCTGTCTTATGGAATAACCTCCCAGCTCATGTAAGAGAGGCCGATTCAGTTTCTACATTCAAAGTTAGACTGAAAACATTCCTCTTTGGACAGGATTATTGTCAGACTAGTTAGTATTCAGAGATTATTTAACTTAATGTTAATTTGTTTAAATTAAACTTAATAATAACTATTTCTTTTAAAAGGCTGCTAGAAGTTGAAGCTGGGGTAACTATGGTGCACTGGGGTTCTTTCCTCTTTTCTTTTCTACTTCTACCCTTCCTCTCCTCTATTCTTGATCATAATTTATCATTTAGTTCTCCATGCCTCTGTCTGGTGCAGTGCGATTCATGTATTGTCCCTCTTTTCCTCTCCACTCCTGGGGAGTGGGAGTGCTTCCAGACTTCAGTTGTTTCATCCGTGCTCCAGTTCCTGACAGTTTACCTCGCCTTTGCTGCCGCTCCTACACCTGGCTGTGGATCCTGCCTCTGGCTCATCTCTGGCTCGTCTCTGCTCTGTACCTGACCGAGTACCTCGTCTCTGCTCCTGCACCTGGCTGTGGTTCCTGTCTCCGGCTCGACTCGCGCCTTTGACTGTCCCCACAACCACGACTGGATGAAGCTCGTCTGCTGGACTTTTATATATGTAGTTGTAGATTTAGATAAGTTAATTCTTCTCTAAGAGTTCTGGTACATCACCTGTCCGTCCTGGGGGAGGATCCCTCCTTCATGTGGGCACCCCTGAGGTTTCTTCGTTTTTTCCGGAATCCGGTTTTTTGGGAGTTTTTCCTTACCGCGAAGGGGGGTCTAAGGGCAGGAATGCCAGTATATCTTAGTCAGTTTGTTAGTTCATTTTAGTATTTTTCTATTGAACTCTTTGTATTCGTGACCCTTTTGATTTCATGTTTTACTTCGAAGCCCATAGAGACGACTGTTGTTGTGATTTTGGGCTATACAAATAAAATTGAATTGAATTGAATTGAATTGAATTGAATTGAATTGAAACTCAGCTGCTGCTGCGTCTTCTTGTCTTGTCGGAGTTGGTTTTCCAGCGTCCTCATTTCCGAACCATGGATTCATTATTTTAAATTCTATGGCAGCTGTTCGATAAGTTAGAAAGATCTTCACAGATTCAGACTTCCTGCTTCAATAACTCTTCTGATCAACGTTCAAATGTGTCAGCAAGTATCTCAATACTTTTGTATTAACACAGAGAGTGAACCACAAATGCATTTCTGAAGAAAAAAGATCGTTTTTTTGCCTTTTAATCAGAATTGTTCGCTTCAAGCTGTAAATGCAGCAGACATGCAGCGGCCGGCTGCCAAGGGAGTGTCAACAAAGTGCAACCTCTGTGACCTGTGAAACACCACAGTGTAAAAATCAATAATCTTACAAAAAAAATCATAAAATTATTATAAAGCATATTCTTGTTACTATACATATTTTGTAGAAAAGTCCATCTTTATTTTACCTTGTTTCATATACTTTTTCAAATTTTCATAAATATGAATCATGACTAAAGTTATCAGTAACGTGACATGACCTTATTGTCATACTAAAAAAAAGAATGTCAATAGTTCACTTTGTTTATTTATAAGGTGCCAGAATTTTTTTTTGGCATAATCTTTATTTTAGTAGTAGTTTTGTGTCAGTAACTACAGCATCTTCAAAGCCATTGAGCATTTTTGACCAAATCTGATCAATATTTAAATATGAAAAATTCCTAACAATAAACAACGTGAATCATAACATAATCTTTATTGCAGTAGGACAGTAAGGTCATGATTAGTCAGTACAGGAGGTTTGGTGACAGAAGCTTTAGTATCTTCAGAGCTATTGAGCATTTATGTTACGATTCATATCTCTATCAAATCTTAAGAACTATAAGCAATAAAATGGAGGTTGACTTTCTAACAAAATTTAGTATAATAAATAATAATGTAGCATGACTAAGCTGACGAGTCTTCATTACCAGTTCATATAAATATAGACATTTATTCGCTTTTTAAAAGTTCACTGATTTTTACAGAATGGTGTTTCATAGAGGTTGCACTTTGTTGACGGTTCCTTGGCAGCCGGCTCGCTGCGTGTCTGCATTCACAGCTTGAAGCAAACAATTCTGATTAAAAGGCAAAAAAACGATCTTTTTTCTTCAGAAATGCATTTGTGGTTCACTCTCTGTGTTAATACAAAATGATTGAGGTACTTGCTGACACATTTGAACGTTGATCAGAAGAGTTATTGAAGCAGGAAGTCCGAATCTGTGAAGATCTAATTTAACCGAACTGCAGCTGCTCTATTCCCGTGTTCCTCCCCGTAGCTGATAGCTGCAGTCTAAACTATGCCTCATAATCGTGTCTCTTTGCATTTCCAGGGTTTCCAAAACGAAGTTGTTTTGCATTATTCACATATCTGCTCCTTCGTACTATTTGGGGGGGGTGTCTTCTTTCACGTCCTCTCCTCTCTCCGTACCGTTCTCATGCTGTTCTCTCCTAGATCCTCTTTGCCGAAGTCACGCAATAACACATTAGGGCCGCTCTGTACATTTTGGTGAAAATCAAAGAAATTTCAGCCAATCAGATCAACCAGAAAGGTTCCTGCCCCAAAAGTGACAAAAACGCCCCCTTAACACTGAGCGTAAATCCACATGAGCGCGCAAAAGGAATTGACCGTGCAAGATCACTTCTCAGTTAGAATTGCGCCTGCGCGGTTTTAAGGTTCACTCACTCAGTTCCTAAATACGCCCGCTTAGTTGTCTTTATGCCCTTTCAGTTTATGGCAGATATGTAATTCCATAAGCACGTAAACGAATGCGTCATCCACCCCGATGTGTGGCCTGTAGGCAAACTGCAGAGGCTCCGTTGCGGTGCTGAGCACTGATCGAAGGAGCAGCAAGCTCCACCACTCTCACAAAAATGGCATAAAAACTACGCGGGGTCTGCATTACTGCTGTTAAAAGAATGAGGTGGCTAATGGGACTTTAACTTTAAATACATGCCACCATCAACAAATCCAGTATTGGATGCACTTTAAATTAATGTGTGATGCATGCAGCAATCTGTACCTTGGTTGCACATATCAAGTGTGGCCAATCTGAATTTCCATCAGTTTTTGGGCTTCACCTCACATAAATACATGTGAATAACATCAGCGTTTAAAAAAAGCCCCAAATAAAGACATTATTTACTGAAACAAGCAAAGTGGCCGAGAGGTGCAAGACAAGCTTACATTTAAGATACAGCAACAGCAAATCCCAGTACAAATGAACAAATACTGAAACACAACAGCAAATCACGAAACATAACAGCAAATCACGAAACACTATAGCAAACATGAAACACAACAGCAAATCACGAAACACAACAGCAAATCACGAAACACAACAGCAAATCACGAGACACAACAGCAAATCATGAAACACAACAGCAAATCACGAAACACAACAGCAAATCACGAAACACAACAGCAAATCACGAAACACAACAGCAAATCAATATTTCAGTCATTCAATCATGCAAAACCCCCACCGCAGCGGCAGCGGCAGCCGGAATCCCCCCAACGCCACACGGGAACCGGCAGGGAACAATTGCCGCCCGGGCGACCAAGCCCGCCACCCAGGCCAGGGCAAGCAGGAACGCCGCAAGGCCCCCGGAGCCAGAGAGCAGGGAGGCACGGAGGGGAAGAGAGCGCCGCCCCAGCCCAACCAGGAGAGCACCCCCCCCGCCACACCGGGAGAGCCCAACGCAGGGCCCCACCGGAGAAGGACGCCCACAGCCCCAGACGAGCATCCCACCACCACCACCCAGGAGTTCCGGGCATCCCCCCGCCCAAACCCCAGGTACAGGCCAGGACCCCCCAAGGGAGACCCGCTCCGCACTCCGGGCAGCCATCCGCCCGGCCCAAGGTTGGTCCAGGGAGGAGCAAGGCAGGGGCCCGCCACCCCCGCCCAGGAGGGGGGAACCCCGGGGAAAAAAGAGGGCCCACAAGGGGTGTTGTAAATACGGCCCGACCAGGCTCGGCCACAGTTGGAAATTTGGCGGGGCCCAGCGCTCAGGAGCAAGGACCAGAACCCACCCCCCAGGGACACGAACACCCCCGGCTCAG
>JAUDJI010000808.1:0-12506 GCA_037389245.1 Oryzias sinensis | reverse complement strand
TTGTGTTTTTCATGTCCCCCAGCCAGGACTTGAACCGGGGGCCTTCTTGCTGTGAGCCAGGGAAGAGCACTAACCATTACGCCACCGTGCAGCCAACGGTGAAGCAGTGATCGAAAAATTAAGCCAGACTGATAGATCGGCACATACCTGTTTCCAGAGAGCCTGGACAGCTGTGCAAAACCACAGCGCATGCATGTAAGTTTCAGGTTACTGTCACAGTGCTCACAAATGTCTGAGTTACAGAGACCCTTCTTGAACATCCTCTGTCCAGTGTAGTAAATTCTGTGAAGAGTTTTGGAATGGATTAAAGTTTGGACTTTTTGTCAATTTAAAAGTGTTTAGAAAAAGTTGCTGGTGCGTTTGCTGCTGAGTAAACGCTAATGAAAAACCAACCGATGAAGTCAAAGATGGGAAGAATAAAAAAAAAGATGTTATAAACTAATATCCCTCATTCTCTTATCATCTGTTGCTATCTATTCATACACTGCAAAGCCACAGAAGGAATACTCACATTCCAGTCGTGTTTGAACAACCAGGAAAGCCTTAAAGTTTGGCTTTATTGACTTTTTGTCAATTTAAAGGTGTTTAGAAAAAGTTCTGCTTAGAAGCTTTCATCTGTGCTGCTGCTGAAGTTTGCCTCCCATTTTGTTATAAAAATTAAAAATGTTACTATCTAGGTTGCATAAGATTTACTAAATGAAATGTTAATCAAAGAGGAACCCAGTTCTGGTTGCTTTAGGTCATTGTCTTTGTATTTAAACTTTTCAGTAATTCTAGATTTAGTGGCTGGTAATCCAAGAAGTTATTTATTCCATGTTTTTGTTGTAGCTACTGGGGTGTTATTTATCTTATATCAATAATTAAGTTACTTTAGTATGTACTACTATTGGCCCTACTGGCCAATATGAGAAGTGCAACAGTTTTTGTTTATAAGGATATCTGGGCTGTTCCAGATGGGTGTCATTTTCCTCCTATCTGTCTGCTCAGCTGTTTGACAGGACAAGTAAAAAAAACAAAAAAACATTCAGACTTGTGACCAAAATCCCCCTGTTCCTCCTGTTCTTTCTGCCACTCATTTTCCTTTGGCGCCCCTACCAAGGCTTTTCCAGTCTTGTCTACTATCTCTCTGAGCAACTGTACCTATGTTCAGCCTTTCTGCATTTTTCAAAGTCGATCTGATAAGCTGGTCTTTGAATTTGATTGACAAAATTGTTTTCCATACCAAGGAGCGAGAAAGCACTCTTCCTAACTAGAGGCCCCTTTTGCAGCTGGATACACTAATGATCCATAGGGCAAATGGAAGTTGATGTGCCTATCACAACTGTCTTTGAACGATGTAGAACAGGGATCAGCAACGTTTGTGACAAGAAGTTCCGGTTTGAAATTTTCTCCATAACAACTGCGCCATCACTAACTGTAATGCGAACTATAAAACTAAGAAACACCGAAACATTTCCAATATGAAATTTTACTTAATTCTTTAACAGCAGGTCAAAAAGATTCATACCCCCAGTAAATGGATTGGTGATCAGCTGTAGTTTTATTTTAAAACTTGTTCACATTTCGGCAGAACAGAAAGAATGTCTGGGTAGATTAGATTAGATTCAACTTTATTGTCACTGCACATGTAGGTACAAGGCAACGAAATGCAGTTAGCATCTAACCAGAAGTGCAATAAGCAGTAAGTACAGAGTAAAGGTATATAGTATGTACAATAACTATACTGGTTAGTATTATGGACATAATTTACAGATATTAATACTATAAGCATGATATACAGATAGGTGTACTATGAATATACTATACAGATGGGCTATGTAAATGTGTATGAACACTAAAGGCAGAACTATGAACATAATTTACAGTATTGCAATGGACAGTAAAGTGCATATAAAATATTACAAAGTGCAGATGGATTATGCAGTGTTCCTGGATGAACAGACAGTAGTGCAAGTAATAACAAGTTACTGTTTTTGCTTGTTGTGAATAAATAAATGATTCAGAGTGTTGAAGAGGGGGGAGGAGTCTATGGTGGTGTGGGGGGGTGTTTTAGGGGTGTCAGAGGGAAGAGTTTAGCAAGGAGACAGCTTTAGGGAAAAAGCTGTTCCTGAATCTTGTGGTCCTTGTCCGGAGGCTCCTGAAACGCCTCCCGGAGGGGAGGAGGTTAAACAGTCCGTGGTCAGGGTGAGAGGAGTCCTTGAGAATTCTGCGAGCTCGACGTAGACAGCGTTTCCTCTGGATGTCCTCAAGAGCAGGAAGTGGTGTCCCTGTGATGCGATGGGCAGTTTTCACCACCCTCTGCAGTGCCTTGCAGTGCCTTGTTTAGACTTCACAGTGAGTTGTAATGACTCGTGTTGCAGTGGTCACACGGCCATCGGAGCAGAATCGTCCCAGTCCTTTCAGAATGAGACACCTGCTGGTGATGTCACCCACAACTGGAATTTTACGCCCATAGTGCAATCACATGCAAATCGAGTCATTCAACTTGAGCCGCAGAGCCCATTTTGGAGCTCTGCAGCTAAGAGTGAAGCAGCTAGAAGGACAATTAGCACGTTGTGTTATGTAATAAACTAATATCCCTCCTTCTCTTATCATCTGCTTTCTATCTGTTGCTATCTATTCATACACTGCAAAGCCACAGAAGGAATACTCACATTCCAGTCGTGTTTGAACAACCAGGAAAGGCTGGTCTGCAAACATGCCAAACCTTTTGTCGTAAGCAGAAACCGCAAAACCAGAATGACCAGATGACTGCAGGCAATGAATTCAAATGCTAAATTTAGATTTATTTATTTATATGCGAGAGACAAAAAACGAAGTGATGAAAGTGACAAAAACTGATTCTGAAAAACACGTTCTGATCAGAACAAAGACTATTGGTAGGTTAATCTTTTTTGACGTAATTAATATAAAGCAACAGTCAGGTATGCAACAAGACAAAAATGTATTTCTGCTAGTTTTTTTTATGAATCTTGTTATTAAAAGCTTTACCTTAAGTAAAGTAAAAGTAACTTTAAAATCGAATAAAAGTTATTAAATTGTTTAAAGGCCTAAAGTAAACTTTAATACTAAACCTTTAAAAATAGCAATTTCCTAATTACTTTTTGTACAATGACAAATTAGAAAAGCTTGTCTCGTAATTTTTTAACTGCACATATTTGATCACAATTCAAACAAAATGGGCAAGTTGAACAATTTATGGTAATAAATAAAGTCATCTTTTTGGTTTTCAAAAAGGCAGTAAACAGCAGCATGAAGACAAAACTGATCATTGCTGTTATACAATGATCACCCCAAAATGAACCTACGTGGTTTACCTTTGGCCCTACATCAGATGCCCTTCCTGACCTAACCCTGACCTGGACGTTCCAAATGTTCTTCTGTTCAAAGACTAATCAGACCTGATCACACATGTACTGCCATGAAACAAAAAACTAGATTAGTTTTGACCAACTTATACCTTTTGGGTTTATGTGAGAGGAATTCAAATAAGTTTGACTCAAAATTCAACTGCAGCTGATGTTTACTGTACAGGAGGAGAGCAATCATTACATGAAAAGAGGCTGTTTTGATTATTTTCTCAAATTTTTACATTTCAGGTTCACAACTTGATTGCACATCAGACAAAGAGAAGAATAGGTTAATGTACAAAATAGAGAGAAGCTGATTGTATATAGACTGTAAGGCATTCAGGTCATCACATGCGTCTGTGCACATGCAGCACGTTGTTGCAGGAGGGACAGGAGTGCTGCACGTCTTTGCAGGAATTAACGCAGAAGGGGATGAGGCAGCAGGGCCAGCATCTGTGTGAAGAAAAGAGGGGTAAATATTTCCACTGTATTACTAATAAATACTTTAATAATAGATGCAGGAATTAAAATGTGCTGTTTCTAATTCAGTGTCACATTTTATTCTGCACTTTTGAATATGCAACAAGGTAAACTGACAGCACCATCACTGTCATGACAGTACAAATAGTAAAGAAAATACCATACATTCAGAATGAAAAAGTGCTTAGTATCCCCCCCACCCCACCCTGGTCTCCCTAACGATCCAGGCGAGGTTCATCTTAAACACGTCTATCGTTGCATTTTCAACACGTATTCTCAGTGTGTCTAAGACTAAATCTTGTTGCTCGCACAGGTTTAATGTTAGAGCCCCGTTAGCTGTCACGCATGTAGGTGTGGGACATTTATTCTCCTCAGCTGACCATATTCTGGGGGAGCGGTGTGCTGCCGTAACAGCCGTGCATGAGACCCGTTTGATCGAGGTTGATATGCCGCCGCGTGCTTAACCCTAACCATAACCCTCCACCAGGTCTGTGCGGCCCAGAGTAAAGTTCAGCTCTGACTGCATGTGTTCAGAAAATTACGAGCGAATAAATACGTTCTAAAAAGGAAAGTGAGGAACTCCTTAATGTGGACCGGGGAGGGGGCTGTCAGATGTCCTGCGTTTAATGTTTTCCTGCTTTGAAGCCCAGTCATTGTCACGCCCCCAAGACTCATATACCCCACTGTGATTGGTTGCTTTGTCCGCTCCGCGCACGACAATGTAAAAGTGTCATTCATGCAAACTGGCGGGACGCATTAACATTAAACTTTCATACTAAGGCGGGGGCCGCAAAATAACATCTTGGGGGCCGCAAATAGCCTGCGGGTTTGAGACCCCTGCTTTAGACTCTGGCACTGGTACACTAGCCGCAGGTCGGAAGAATGAATCAATGGTTCTCTTACTCATAGCTCAGACGCACATATAATCAGGTTGTAATGATATTTGTCTCCGTTTCCTTCCCACAGATGTTAACGCGCGCTCGATCATCTCTAGGCCCCTCCACGCATTTTAGCCACTTACAGTGGCCATTCTCTTCTCACACACAGTTGACTGCCTCACAGACAGGCATCACTCAATGCAGGGGTGTCAAACTCATTTTCACTGAGGGCCACATCAGCATAGTTGCTGACCTCAAAGGGGCCAGCTATAACTTTAAATGTAACTAAATGTAATGAGAAAAAAATGTAACTACTCTTTAATTTTAAATAACTCATTATTTATTCATTATAACTTCTTCAAGTGAAAATTACAGTTGCATAAAAAATGTTTGTGTCATGGTTTGAGTTTGTTTTGTCTTGGTTTTTGTTTTAGTTCTTGTTCTGTCTTGTTTGGTTCTGTTTCCTGTTTTATTTTGAAAGGGTTCCTGTCTTGTCATGTCTTGAGTTGTACTTCCTTTGGTCCCCATCTGCCCTGATCGTGTTCACCTGTGTCTTGTCTGCCCTGTCTGTATATAAGTCTTGTCTCTGCCTTCCTCTTGTGCTGGTCCATTAACTTCTGGTCATGGTGTTAACGTCCTTTTGTCTTAGCATCCTTGTTCCATGTCCCTCGCCACGTCACAGTAAGTTTTGGTTTTGTTTTGTCATCTTGCTCGGCAGCGCTTTTTGTTAAATAAACGCTCTAGTCCTGAACCCGTTGGCCTCCCGTCTCTGCGTCTGGGTCCTACCGGCTCTCGAGCCTCCCTCACCATGACAGTTTGCTTGTTACTCTATCATAAATTCTTTTACATTACTGTCAGGTTAGGTTATTTTGGCAGTGTTTAAGTCCCAGTGTTGCCCAATCTGATATTTCAAGTCAGATTACCCCTAGATATGAATAAAGACACCAATTCATTTTATTTTAAGAAAATCAAAAATTTTATGCTCTCGCGGGCCACATAAAATGAAATGGAGGGGCACATTTGGTCCCCGGGCCTGTATTTGACACACGTGACTCAACGAAACGCGAGTGTGAGCTCGCATCTCGAGTGTGTGCGAGTGTGTGTGTTTGCGCGAGTGTGTGTGTTTGCACGTGTGTGCGCTCGCATCTCATTGATTATTTCATTTTTCATTTCATTGATCATTGATGTGCCCCTTCCACGTTTAATTTATAAAAAATACGTAGGGTGGGGAGCCAAATTTACAGGTTGCACATGTGCTACTGGATGGAAAATTCCGGCGCACACTCTCAGATTTTGGTGGCAGTCTGGAGCCCTGTGTTTTTTTTATTTATTCATTACATAAATTCGCGTTTCAACCCGCAAAAAACAGGATTTCCAAATATTAGAATTATGTAGAGAAATCCCCCTTTACTTCTCTGTTTTTGCAAAAAAGTAAAGACAGATATTATAATCACATCAAATAATTTCAAAATGACATGTCCATCTTCAATACTTAAAGAGTATGAACAGGGACCAGGTCCTGCTGGAAGATGAAATCTGCATCTCCATCCAGATCCTTAACAGAAGGGATTATGAAGTACCCTAGAACATTTTGGTTGACTGTTGCAGTGATTTTGGATTGAAGCCACACACCAGTGTGGCTCCACTGGTGTGTGAATGTGTATGAATGTCCCGGTGATGGTCAGAGGGGCCGTAGGCGTGTACTGGCAGCCACGCCTCTGTCAGTCTGCCCCAGGGCAGCTACAGTCACCAAGTATGAATGTGGAGTTTCTTGAACAGCGCAGATGAATCCAATCCATTATTATTATTTTAAGAAGGCAGAGTTTACCAACACCAGCGCTAAACATGGCAGCCCAAATCCTGACTGACTGTGGAAATTCCCAATGGATCTTAAACAGCTTGGGTTCTGCTCCTCACCAGTCTTCCTCCAAACCCTTGGACCTTGATTCCCAAATGACAGGCATACTTTCATCAGAAAATAGGACCTTGGACCACTGGCCAACAGTCCAGGGCTCCTTCTTGGCCCAGTTGAGGTGATTCCTCCTTTGGTCCAGGCTCAGAAGTGACTTGACCAGAGGAACCCGACAGTTGTAGCCCATCTACTGAATCCCTCTGCTGTGGTTTTTGCAGCTGTTCTTCCACCTCGTTCAACTCTTTCTGGAAGTCTGCAGTTTCTTGTATCTTGTCCTTTTGATAATCTACTGAAGTGCATAGTCATCTCTTCTCTTGCCAAATTTTGCCCCTCCATTAGTTTCCATTTATCTGCTTGGACATACTGTAGAGTCCTGTAAACAGCCAGCCTGCTTAGTCTTCCCTGTAGGTTTTTTTCAATCGTCCTGTCCAGCAGCTGAAGGCCTCTTGTGTTGGACAGATTTTACTGTTACACTACAAAGTTATGAATCTTCTGACACACAAGGTGTGTATTTGTATAAACCCCTCTTGTATTTGAGGCTTACATTTATTTATATTAATGTTGTTTGTATACATTTTTTTGTTGGAAGGGCCTGTACACAGACACATTAAAACAATACAAACATACGTGTTGGCTCCAAACTTCTTCAGACAACACACCAACAGGTCATGTACACAATACGACAACTCACACACACATACCTATGCATACAAACAAAAACGATTTTCTCCTTAACATTGTATTTGTATATTTATCATGAGATGGTTAAAGATAAAAACACTTGTCAGAATTTAGATTAAGTCTTTTGTTGTTTAACTTTTAGCTTCCGTGCTGGAGGGATGCAGATATTCTGCCATTTTAGGGTTTTACTTACCCGATGATTCCCAGCACACCAAAGATGAGCCAGGTTTGCATCCCCACTTTGTGCTCGGTCTTCGTTACTACAGTGTTCTGGCAGTGGGGGCACCGCATCTGTCCAGGGCAATCAGTGGGATGCGGCTGTACCACCACCATATGGTTCACTAAGGGCACAGGACAGACATTTGTGACATCCACCCTCAACCAAAATCAAATGGTCTTTCGAAAGGAGCAGTAGCTCACCGGTTTGTACCACTTGATGCTGCGGCTGCTGCTGGAACTGAGGCTGCTGCTGGAACTGAGGCTGCTGCTGGAACTGAGGCTGCTGCTGAAACTGAGGCTGCTGCTGAAACTGAGGCTGTTGCTGAAGTTGAGGCTTCATTTGCATCTGCGGGTCAATCTGCGGCTGCTGGTATGGTGCAGTTTGAACTGATGAAAGAGAAGTAACCTCAGAGATGGTGCGGTGAAGGTGCAGGTGAGGGTGCTCAGATGACATGTCTGTACTATTACCTTGGGGAGGAGCTGTCTGGTATGATGCCGATTGGGGTGGTGGGTACATCTGTTGTGAAACTGGATAAGAGGGCGGTTGTGGTTGGCTGGTTGATGTGCTCTGCTCCAAAGGTGGGCCAGGGTAGGGTGGCGCTGGGATATCAGTAGGGGGGCCCTGCTTTTCCATTTTTCAAGTTCTGGTGAAGAGGTAAACTCGAAAGATCTTCAGAAAACCTACAGCTTTGAAGGTTGAAAAAAAAATAGGTAAGACAGGACAAAAAAATCACAGATCGGGGTCAGAAGCAAGCATCAGACCTGGTTGTATTTTATAAACCCAAGAATTTAGAACTCCCTTTTACGTGGGCAGGAAAGCAGGTTTGGTTGCATTTTTGTCTAAGAGGAGACAAAACAGGGCAGAGGATGTTTTGGTTTCTCAGCAAACACTTTTATGCCCCATGAATGGTGTTTTACAAATAAAGCACATCTCAATCTCATCTACTATAATCCAGCAAAGGAGATGATTCCATAATCTGCTCATAGCTCCACCTCTTTATGGTTTAAGTTAAAAACATGAAGATTGGTTTCTATGGTTTTGGCCTAAGTATTGCTTTGAAGATTACCTTCTGAACTGAACAAACATTTCTAGCATCACGATGCGACTCCAGACCTTTGCTAACTCAGTGGAAAATGCTTTGAAAAAAGTCAAACAACCTACTTGAAGAACCTGCTTCAATTACAAAAATTAAATAGAAAAATGCTGACAATTCACCACAAGAACTGATACGTTTTTCTTGAAACCAAACCTTTAAAACAGAAAGAAATGTTATTACCTTCAAGAGATCTTGTCCAGCTGTGTGAGTCGGACTGGTGTCAATCCAATCAAACATCCACACAAGCTCTGGAGTCTGTGAGGAGGGTGCGGAGCTACACTGGATGTGCTGGTTTGACGACTTTTATTTCTGGTTTGCAGATGACGTTGCAGATGTCATGATTACAGTACAACTCAACAGCAGTTGTAATGCAATGTGGCGCAACACTTTCCAAAATGCTTTATAATCCCCTTAATGTTGTCTGTAAATTCATATTTTGAAAGCATTTTATGATATGGTTAGGAAATGCCTTCAACACATATTTTGTGACCTCGGCCATAAACTTGACACAGACATTGTCTCCTGTTACAATCCAGCCTGTTGTAATGCCTGCTTCAGTAATAGAACCAACGTTTTGTTTAAGTCCAGTATCACAAGAACAAATTGGAAAAATACTTGGTGGTTTCAAAAATTCTAAAGCCGAAGATGCATTTGGCCCGAGCACATTAATTATAAAAACTCACAAAGAGTCACTGGTATGTCCTATTACCACCATAATCAACAAATCAATAAACACAAGTACTTTTCCAGACCTCTGGAAAACATCAGTGATCACACCAATCCTTAAATCTGGAGATCCAACAGAAAAAAGCAATTACAGACCAATAAGCATCTTGCCAGCCGTGTCAAAAGTGCTGGAAAAGTGTGTAGCAGAAAAACTTGCAGGACATCTTAACTATAGTTCTTATAATCTCCATCAAATGCAATTTGGATTTAGAAAGCATCACTCTACGGAAACAGCGGTCTGTTTTTCTTCTCAAAAACTTAAAACTAAAGATTGACAGAGGAGGAATTGTGGGAGCTGTGTTCCTTGACCTTAAGAAAGCTTTTGACACAATCAACAGGGATATCTTAACCGAAAAATTACATCATTTTAATCTTTCACCAAGAACTCTACTCCGGCTGGAATCTTACCTGACATGCAGGAAACAACAGGTCAGAGTCAATAATACAACATCATCATGTGGAGAAAATCAACTAGGTTTACCTCAAGGCTCATCATTATCCCCATTACTGTTCAGTCTTTACATCAATGACCTCCCTAGCTGCTGCCCGCCTAATGTGCAATGCCAGCTTTATGCAGATGATGCTGTCATCTATGTTCATGCTAAGGACAGATACCAAGCAGCTCAAGAACTGACATCAGCCATGAACAAGGTCTCAGAATGGCTCCAAAAATCCCAGCTGATTCTCAATGTATCTAAAACCGTGTGCATGTATTTTTCCAAAAGCTCAACTAACCAAGACACCCCTCCGGTATTGATAAATGGAACAGCTATACAATCAGTCTCTGAATATAAATATTTAGCAATAACAATTGACACACAATTAACATTCAAATCACACATCAAAAAGGTTGTTAACTCAATTACATTTAATTTATCAAATTTTAGACACATTAGAAACAACTTAACTCTGGAAGCTGCTCAGCTGTACTATAATGCAATGATTGTTTCACAAATGACTTACTGTATGACCAGCTGGGCATCAGCATGCAGAACCATTCTGAAACATCTACAAACTGTTCACAAACAAGCTCTGAAAACTTTGGACAAAAAGCCTAAAAGTCACCATAACTGTAGAATACTTAAGAAACACAATCTACTGAGCTTCAATAATATGATTCAACATACAGATTGCATATTGGTCTATAAAATCCTTCACGGTTTGGCTCCTCCCCCACTTCAGGACTTTGTCAAAAAATTAGAAAACAGAAGCACCAGAGCAAGTTCAAGAGGCGACTGCATCATTCCTTCCAGAAAAAGCAGCTTTGGACAGACTGTTTTCTCCATTCGAGTCTCTCAAACCTGGAATACAATCCCAGAAAACATTCGAGAGCTCTCCACACTTCCATCTTTCTCAAAACAATTAAGATTTTGGCTGCTGGAAAACCTAACTTGCACTCATAGCTAATTTTAGGGACAATGTAAGAAAACTGTTTGCTAAAAAAAGTAAAAATAAACCATTGGGGGGTGAAAAAAAGTGGTCACAGTTGTCATAGTATTGTTCTGATTTTGGCGATTTTATGGATGTATATTTTGGGCAACTATGCATTTTAAACTATTTTATGCTATATATGTACATTTTTACTTTGTTTTACTCTTTTTATTTTTAGTCTCTAGGTGGCTGGCCATGGTCAGAACGGTACAGAGGATGGAAATTAGCCTAGGCTACAATCCTGCATATTTACAGTGTCTCATTACTTTTAGAGTATTCTACACTGTTTGTTTTATGCATTGTCCCTTAAATAAATAAATACAAATATTTGTTCATTTGGATCTGAGTTTTCTTTGTAAAGTGAGACATTGACAGAAGTCAGAACTCTGGCTCCAGCTGTCCCAAGAGTTCTAGACACTACATCTCCTTGTAACATCAGCGCACACTTCCTGGATGCCACACACCTTACTTTCATGTACAATCACTTACAGCATCCTTAAACACTGTACTGAGCCTCACTCAGTGTGAAGTATTGTTTGTGCCACTCTGCCTTCATTACCCAGTGTTATACCTGAATCGGATCTTCTGTTTCCTAACCTTGTTTGCCTCTGACTCTGTTTGCCCGCCCCAAATCTCGCCTGGATCCTGATCCTGTTACTTTTCTTATGCTCTCATGCTCATTATTGACTCCTGCCTGCCTGATCCTGACTTAGCTTTGTGGACTTTGAGCTGAGTAAATAAACCTGCTCCTTCTAGAACCAGCAGTCTGCCTGCTCTTATCACAGACATGAATTTATGTAAATTTGACTCTTGTTTGTTGGTAATTCAAAACAATATCAAACAACTTACTTTACTGCACCACACACACACACACACACACACACACACACACACACACACACACACACACACACACACACACACACACATACTTGGAGGGACATTCAGGCTTATAGCTTATAGCTGTGTCGGTGGGTGTGTGGTTGTGTGTGGGGTGGGTGTCTGTGTGTGTGGGTGTGTGTGTGTGTGGAAGGAAGGGGGAGGGGGGGGGGTTGAACACAGGCTGTCTATTCTGGTTCTTTGTTTACAGTCCAGGACAAAAAGCTGTTGAGAAAGTCTCCTTCAGTACTTTGTATTCCTCAGTGGCCCCGCCTTCAGAAGTTGTGCGTAATCATTCTCAATGGATGTGGAATTTTTTAAATAGCTGTACTGTATAGAACAGGGGTCAGCAACGTTTATGACATGAAGTGGCAATTCGAAATTTTCTACCTAACTGTGCCATCACCAACTATAATGTGAATTCTAATACACAGAAAAACAAAAACATTTCCAAGAATCTGAAATTTTATTTAATTCACAACAGCAGGCTTTATATTCTTAGACTAACTAAGAAAAGTTCTTTCATAACAATATTGCACAAGGCAAATATGCCAAAGTTAAAATTGTACTGCAACTGTGGGTTGTGCCCATTGTTGATCCGATCGGGTGCATGTAAACAGTTTATTACGATTGTGAGTCACTACTGCTCTGGCCTTTACGTCATAGCTAGACGGTGTGGCGCTCCAGAGAAGGCTTTGGAGCGTGAACAGGGCCAACCGGCTGCTCCACATGGGCAAACCGTGCCTATGGGCAGAGCAGCCGGACTTGTGGCTTTGTGTTTGCGGGCAGGGGAGGGTGCTTTGTTATGGTGTGCAGTCTGGAGGAGGCTTCAGACCGCAGTTGGTCCAGCTGC
>JAUDJI010000807.1:0-12508 GCA_037389245.1 Oryzias sinensis | reverse complement strand
ATGTTGGAGAAGAAAACATGTTGACTGCTGACTCTGACTGACAGCAGGAGGTTATTCCAGAAAGCAGGTTATGCTAGCTCCCACGATAATTTTGAGGCTAAGGAAGTTGATAACCTCAGCTTTCAGTACCAGAAACAGAGGTATGTTTCAGGGTATGTCAAGTTGCCATGGCAACTCATGCTCTTAACATAACCTGGTCTGGATCAGGTTTAGTTGAAGCTTAGTTTGTTTACAGAGAGGTGAAGCAGCATGACGTGTACATTTGAAGATGATTTAGTGGATGAAGAAGCTCAGATGATACTTTTTCCACCGTGAGAGGGTGATAAGACCACATATGGATGTTGGAAAGAGAAACTTTTTTACTTTGATCTAACTTAATGATTTGAATCATTTTTTTTGTTAGGTCACCTTAAAAATAACATAGTTTTCAGACAGTTATTTTACTTTCATTCAAATTAATTCAATAAGTAGGTGTAACTTTGGTGCTGCTGTTAGAGCGGCACCGCGAGGGATTCTGGGATACCATTCCCTTTGCCTGTCTGGATGGATTTGGGTTTAAGTGTGGGTTTTTGACCAAATGTGTTTAGTTGTTCAGCTGTGTTACTGTGTTTTGCCGAGTTATTTTGTCCTACTATGCTTACGTCTCTGCACCATGAGTGAGAGTGAAGGAAGAGGATAATGAGTTTATATAGCACCCCTACAAGAACTTATTGTAATTACAATGATGGAAAATTCTTTAATGTATTTTGTGCACTCCGTGCATTTTTCCCGTCCTTTTTATTGTTCTAAAAATGAGTATATCTGTCGGCTCAAACTTAGACATATGAGAGTTTAATATATATATATATATGCGTCACAAGGAAAATGGAAACAAGATCAGAAACTCGTGCGTTTACTTTGTCTGTTGTTTTTCTCCAAGCAGAAACTCTTTTTTTACTGATGCAGTCTTGTTACTTTTTTGATGGACGTAAAATCTTCATACGCCGTCATTAAAATCTCAGACTCAGTCTCACTTCCGTCTCAAGTGTCCCGCTTTCTTTTTCTTTTTCTCCACGCGTTTCCATGGTGACTCCAGAAATCGGGCGATCCATTGAGAATTTCTTTATGTACCTGCTGTGCACGTGCCCAGGGTTACCAAGTCGAGCGTAATTACACCAACTCATATCCGGTCTTTTGGAACCGACATACCCCGAGTAAGCAAGTTCAGGCGGATTTCAGGCAGAGTTCAGGCTTAAAGTCAGGCTAGTTTAAACATGCTTCCTGGAATACCCCCCAGCACTGATGCTTTTGTTTGCAGAGGTCAACAGGTCACACAGAGACTCCAGTCTGCAGCCTCCAGCTGTGGCTGCATGAAGAATGACAGGTCTAAACGTGATCCTCCATTCTTCAGAACCAAACAAAGACCTTTAGACTCACAGTATTTACCAGTTTCTATTTTTTTTATTACTCATGTCCAACAGCTGAGCAAACAAATCAGAGCTGAAGGCCTCTTTTGATGGACAGATTTTACTGTTACAATAGGGGTTTATTGAGTTTCAGAAAGACAGAATGTATATTTGTACAAACTCCTTTTGTATTTGAGGCAAAGTTTTATTTATAATAATCATTTTTATTATTTTATTATTTAATAACGATGGCGAGGATCATATACAGGTGACGAACTGGCTGTCTCACCTGCCCCCTGACCGCACATTCCTGCTGAGACGTGTTTAAATAAGGAACCACTGAACCGATCCAAAATCCACCCAAAGCAGTTTTTACCCACAAATTTAGAATCAAAACTGCCCAATCTGGCAACACTAGTAATCCCCAAGGCAGCTGAAGCGCTGCATGATGGGATCTGTAGTTAATATTAGGGGTGTACGAAAAAATTGATTTGGCAATTTATCGCGATACTTCATTTGGCAATACTTGTATCGATTCAAAATGCTGCCAGATCGATATTTATTTAATTATTTCTGAGCGTCCTTCAGCGTCTGACTCTTGTTTTCCACTTCACCCTCCGACCACTCTCTTTGAGCTGCACCACACCACACAAGACAACAGGAAGACTGCAGCCAGAGGCCCCTTGTTCTGTTGTTGAGACATGAACTATTTAGTTTTTACTTGGAATGGATACCAAACAGAAAATCTGAGCCATGTTGCAGCCACTAAGATATGAAAACGTGGATTGCTGTGCGTTTTAGCAGCTCAGATAAATAAGATAGATAATGAATGGAGTGATATTTCTGCCACCACGTTGCACACAAAACTTTCTAAGTTGCACACAAATCTTTCTAAGTTGCAGGTGAAAATATTAAATATTTGTTTTTCAATAATTTATTATTCTGCTTTTATATATATTTTTTGCTTTCAATTTTTTTTTGCTTTCAAAAACGTTTTTTGCATTTGCAATATCACATGTTTTTGCGTGCGTTGTGTCAAATCTTGCTTTTCTCTTCTCTTTGATTTTGCTGACTAATTTGAGCGCGACTTAGCGTGATATGACTGCCACTGGCATCGGCAAAAAAGAAATTCGCGTGGGTTGTGTGTCATCTCACTTTTTTCCTATCTTTGCTGAGTTAAGTTTCGGTTTGACGTGACCAAGCTGTCATCAAACAGCTGCTGATTGGTCCAGATTCTAACCAATCAAATCGCCATATGAATCTAACATGGTGTCTGCTGCCGAGGCTGAACCAGCTGTTTTTACCCTCATTTTTGTCTTTTTGGATGAAGACGTTTTCGTTGTTTTGTTTTTTTATAATATTAACAATAAGGCAAGGCAAGGTAGGTTCATTTGTATAGCACAATTCGTACACAAAGTAATTCAAGGTGCTTCACAAAACAGAAAAATGCATTAAAATCACAATACATCATAGAAATAATCAACGTAAAATTTACTTTAAAAGAAAAGAAAAAATAAATAAATAAAAAATAGAAAATTGATTTAAAAGAAAGGAAGGAAAGAAAAGTGCAGATAGGACCTTTCAGTCATATACACGCCTAAATAGAAATGTTTTAAGTCTAGATTTGAACATGAACACAGAAGAGGCCTGTCTTACGACTTCAGGGAGGCTGTTCCAGATTTTAGCTGCAGAATATTGAAACGCTTGTTTAGTTCTGACTCTGGGAATCAACAGGAGGCCGGTCCCTGAGGTCCTCAGAGTACGAGATGGTTCATATGGCACTAACATGTCAGAAATGTACTTTGGTGCGCGGCCATGGAGAGACTTGTACACAAGCAGAGCTGCTTTGAAGTCTATTCTTTGAGGTACAGGGAGCCAGTGCAGAGACCTGAGCGAAGGACTAATGTGATCATACTTCCTGGTTTTGGTCAGGACTCGAGCAGCAGCATTCTGGATGTACTGAAGCTGTTTTACAGCTCGTTTGGAGAGGCCGGTGAGCAGGCCGTTACAGTAGTCTAACCTACTGGAGACAAATGCATGAATAAGTATCTCCAGGTCTGGCTTTGACATTATGTTTTTGATTTTGGCAATGTTTTTCAAATGGTAAAATGCAGCGGATGTTAATGACTTGATATGGCTGTTAAAGTTTAGGTCAGAGTCCATTATTACCACTAGATTTCTGACTTGATTTGAGGGTTTAAGAGACAGAGAATGAAGGTAGCTGCTGACACTTTCTCTTTGTTTCTGTGGGCCAAAAACAATAACTTCGGTCTTGTCTGAGTTTAGCTGGAGAAAGTTGTTCTGCATCCACGCACTGATCTGTTGGAGGCAGTGGCTGAGTGAATCCACTGGCCCATATTCACCTGTTGTCAGTGACACATAGATCTGAGTATCATCTGCATAGTTGTGATAAGATATTTTATTACTGCGTATTAACTGCCCTAGTGGCAGCATGTAGAGGTTGAACAGAGGGGGTCCCAGGATCGATCCCTGGGGCACACCACAATTCAAGCCCATGTAGTCTGAGACACAACTCTCAACTTCAACAAAGTATTTCCTGTCTTCTAGATAAGACTTGAACCAACTTAGGGCAGATCCAGAGATGCCAACCCAGTCTTGGAGTCTGTGCAAAAGGATCCCATGATCAACAGTATCAAAGGCAGCGCTCAGGTCTAGCAGGATTAAGACAGAGACTTTTCCATCATCAGTGTTCAGGCGGATGTCATTGGTTACCTTGATAAGAGCAGTTTCTGTGCTATGATGGGGTCTAAAACCTGACTGGAAAACATCAAATGAATTGTTTAATAAGAGAAAGTCAGTGAGCTGTTGGTAGACAACTTTTTCAAGGACTTTTCCTAAAAATGGCAGATTAGAGATAGGTCTGTAATTATTCAGTACAGTGGGATCAAGACCGCTCTTCTTCAGGAGGGGTTTAATGACTGCAGTTTTTAAGGCCTCTGGAAATATTCCAGATTGAAGAGACATGTTAACTATTTGAGTAATTGATGGCAACACACTGTTCAGGACAGACTTTAGAAATCTAGTGGGTAACACATCAAGGCAGCATGTAGACGAGCTCAGACGGGTGATGGTCTCTTGGACAGTTTGGTCAGTGACAGGTACAAAGTGAGTCAGCTTAGAGTGAGTAGGTGGCCGTTGGATAGTTATATGTGTTGTGGAGTTGATGGCTTTTTTAATGCCCTGAACCTTGTCATTAAAAAATACAGCAAACTCATTACATTTAGGTGTGCAAACCAGTTCTATTGGTAGCTGGGTTGGAGGGTTAGTTAATCTGTTAACAGTTGTGAACAGGATACGAGAGTTGCTGCTGCAACTTTCAATTATTTCAGAGAAGTACCTTTCCCTTGTTTTGCATAAGATCTGGTTGTAAGCCTACAACTCCCCCTTATACATTCGAACCTGGAGTTTTGACTTGCGCCACATTCGCTCAGCTCTCCGGCACTGTTGTTTCTGTGCCCTGACTAGATCATTGTTCCTCCAGGGAGCTTTCTGTCTGTTTTCTCAATTTAACCTTCATAGGTGCAATGGCATCCAGAACATTCAAGATGCTAGAAGTAACAGAATTCAGCATTTCATCAACATTGGCACCAGAGGCGTTTTCAGGGTTTATCATTTCCACAAACTGTGCCCTAGTGCTCTCATTTATGTATCTCCTTTGGACAACTGCAGGGCCAGGCGGTGGTTTGGGAGCAACAGACAGGTCAAAGAATACACAGAAATGATCAGAGATGGCGACATCAACCACACTGACATTGTAAATAAACCCCCCCCCTTGTGATGAGCAGGTCCAGAGTGTGCCCCCTGCTGTGGGTGGGGCAACTCACATGCTGAATTAGACCAAAGGTTTCAACGACAGCATTGAGCTCTTTTGCATTTCTGTCATTTACATTATCAGCATGAACTTTAAAATCACCTGTAATGACTAGACCATCAAAGTCTGTGCACACAACTGAGAGCATTTCGGTGAAATCTTCAATAAAACTTTGGCTGTGCTGAGGAGGTTTGTACATGACTATGCAGAGTAAGGGAGGAGTTTGTTTTAACTCAATCTTAAAGGACACATACTCAAATGATGAAAACACACCAAATGATAGTCTGTGGGTTGCAATATTACAGCGGGGAAAATAAGTATTGAACACGTCAACATTTCTCTCAAAAAACATATTTCTAATCGAGCTATTGACACGAAATTTCACCAGATGTCGGCATCAACCCAAGTAATGCACACATAGAAAGAAATCCAAACATTTATGTCCATAAATGAAGTTATGTGTAATAAAGTGAAATGGCACAGGGAATTAGTATTGAACACATGAAGAAAAGGAGGGGTAAAAACGTCTGGCAAGCCAAGAAAGCAGCTGGAGTTTGTCAGTATTCAGAAAGTTAATCTGCCCCCTATTAGTGCAAAGTAATATCAGCTGGTATAGTCCTGATTGATGCCTTTTATAAAGTTTTCTCACCAGCAAGGTGTTAGACAAGAAGCATTGCATGATGGGTAAAAGCAAAGAGCTGTCCAAAGACCTACGCAACCTTATTGTTGCAAAACACACTGAAGGCATTGGTTACAGGCGCATTTCTAAACTTCTGAAAGTTTCAGTGAGTACCATTGGGGCCATCATCCGGAAGTAGAAAGACCACGGCATTACCATAAACCAGCCACGGCCAGGTGCTCCTCGCAAGATTTCAGACAGAGGAGTCAGAACAATCATCAGAAGTGTTCTCCAACAGCCCAGGACCACTCGTGGAGAGCTTTAGAAAGACCTGGAATCAGCAGGTACCGTTGTTTCAAAGAAAACAACAAGTAATGCACTCAACCGCCATGGCCTCCATGCACGCACACCACGCAAGAATCCATTTTTCAAGAAGAAGCATGTTGAAGCTCGTTTGGAGTTTGCGACACAACATTTGGATAAACCCATGACACTCTGGGAGAAGATACTCTGGTCAGATGAGACCAAAATTGAAGTCTTTGGATGTCATAAGACACAACATGTTTGGAGGAAAAATAGCACCGCACATCACCCCCATAACACCATACCAACAGTCAAGTTTGGAGGTGGGAGCATCATGGCGTGGGGCTGTTTTTCAGCATGTGGTACTGGTAGACTTCATATCATTGAAGGAATAATGACTGGAGAAATGTATCGAGACATTCTTGATCAGAATCTGCTGTCATCTGCCAGGCTACTGAAGATGAAAAGAGGGTGGATCTTTCAGCAAGACAACGATCCCAAGCACACAGCCAAGGTAACACTCAACTGGTTGAAGAAAAGGAAAATAAAGCTGCTAGAATGGCCCAGTCAATCACCAGACTTGAATCCAATTGAAAATCTTTGGAAAGAACTGAAGATCCGGGTTCACAGAAGAGACTCCCGGAACCTTGAAGATTTAAAGGCAGTTTGTGTGGATGAATGGGCCAAAATCACACCTGAGCAATGTATTCGACTGGTTTCTCCATACAGGAGGCGTTTTGAGGCTGTAATCACCAACAAAGGTTTTTGCACTAAGTATTAAATAAATTTCAGTAAGCGTGTTCAATACTTATTCCCTGTGCCATTTCACTTTATTACACATAACTTCATTTATGGACATAAATGTTTGGATTTCTTTCTATGTGTGCATTACTTGGGTTGATGCCGACATCTGGTGAAAATTTCCTTTCAATAGCTTGATTAGAAATATGTTTTTTGAGAGAAATGTTGACATTTTCAATACTTATTTTCCCCGCTGTATCTCTAAACAGTGCAGAAACACCTCCACCTTTTTTATTTTCTCGTATTTCCGATTCATGTTTGTAGTTGGGGGGGGGGGGGGGTGTTTCGACTAGAACTATGTTTCCTGTGTTTTGTAAAGCCATGTTTCAGTTAATAACATAAAATCAAGATTAAAAGAAGAGATAAGATTATTGATTAAGAATGATTTGTTGCATAAAGATCTGACATTGAGTGCAGCAAGTTTGAGATTAGTTTCCTTGGGACTGGTCAAAACCTTCTTGCAAAGGTTGTGAACTAGAATTCTTTGATTGGACAGTCTAACTGCCCTTTTTTGCATTCTACGTGGTGCAACTACAGGTATAGCACCAGAAGGAAGATGTTCATCACAGAGCCCCAGTTTGACATAACCTCTCCTAGGACACTGGGGGCCCGTTTCATCCTAGCTCCGGGAATAGCACCTCTAGAGGCGCGCAGGGGAGGTCGAGTTGAGGGTAGTTTGGGTGATGGACCGGGAGGAGTGGGAGCTGGACGGGATTTGGGTGAACGACGGAGGGGGTGTGTTAGAGGGGGTTTGGATGAAGGACGTGTTGGAGGGACTTTGGGTGAAGGATAAGGAGGGGGCACTGGAGGGGTAGGAGAGCTCCTGTGTGGTGTGAGTCTCACAGGTGTTAGGGGAGCCATCTTAATTCCTGACTTAATGAGGCTATCAAAATGGCTAGGTAGGGCCATGGGTGAAAGTGGGGGTGACGAAAAGGAAAGTGATTCTTCACTGGGAGTAGATGTAGCAGGGGGCGCCCACAGCTGGTCAGATAGTCGTATTTCTGGGGCCAAATCTGGTGGTTGTTGTTGTGGTTCTGTGGCCTGGTCCTTAGCTGGCGGTAATTGTTGTGGTGCTTGGTCAGGTGGGTCCTTAGATAGGGGTGGTTGCTGTAAAGCTGGTGGAGCTGAGTCCTTAGATGGAGGTGGTTGTGGTGCTGGTGCTGCCGGATCCAAGTCTTTGACCGGTAGTGTTGGAGGTAGTTGTTGTTGCCGTTGTACTGTGGTTCCTGGGACACTGGCTCGGTCCTTCCTTACTGCCTTTTCAGGGCTTTGGCCTCTATGCCCCAGAGCGTGGAGGAGGTTCTTCACTAATTCTCTTGCTCCACCTCTGTTCAGGTGTGGGCCTCTTCCCATGAATAGGTCCTTTTGCTTCCAGAATATATTGAATTTCTCAATGTAAATGGCGCCTTTCTTCCTACAAGGACAAAGCGCTTTACAGTCACAGACCCATTCACCCAGTCAAATACACATTCACTCACACATTCACACACTGGTGGCGGCTCCGCTGCCAAACACAGGCGCCTGCCTACCACCAGAGGCGAGCTGGGGTTCAGTGTCTTGCCCAAGGACATTTCGACTGCAATCTTACGATCATGGGTCGACCGCCCTACCGCTGCACCACGGCCTGCACCACGGCCGCCTCTGTAATGGAGTCCTCTGGAAGCACACTCTCTGGAGAGCCAATTGTTCAGCTGAAACAGACGGCTGAACTTGAGTGACACCCCATCGATGTTAGGAAGAGGTCCACTGATGAATGCTTCAACCTCTACTTTGTCAATCTCTTCAAATAACTTCATGAAGTCTTTTTTCAAACGTTCAGATTGTTCTTTTTGATATCCACAGCACCTACATGGATGATTATTCGTTTAACTCCTTGGTACAAGACTTTAGATAAGAGTCCTGTAATCACTGGAACAGTAGAACTTGGGCAACATAAAGTTTGCATTGTTCTGTGGCTGACTCCACTGATAGCACCATCTCCAAGCAGCAGCGTATCTCTGACCTTGACGTTTGGCACAGATTTTCTTTCTGCCTGTGCTTTGTTGCCAACATTATGACTCCTAGTCTGTGGTCCAATTTCACTTTGTTCTTCAACATCACATTGTGTTAGGGGTAAAAATCTGTTTGTGAGCTTTATTTCGGATGTTCTGTCATCTTTACGCTTTGGCTTAACACAGAGTTCCTCCGCACAAAGTTTCGGAAAGGACACAACATCACTCAAGTCTATGTCACTGTTATTCTTCTCGTTTGTAGTAAGAGTGGGCTTCTTACCACCCGATGTTACTGGAAGGGTCTTGTGAAGTTCATTTTCAGTTTCCAAAGTAAATATCCTTGTTTGTAGCTCTTTTATTTCTTGTTGGTAGATCCAACAGCATTCACAGTGGGAGTTTGTTTTTCTTCCTCTTCCGGACATGTCGCTGGCTTGTCAGACGTAAAAATATTGATTTGTATAGGTGGAAGTAACAAAAAAGGATGACCAGTCTGACATTCCAGGATGTGTGGATGAAGTAAAATGATTAAAAATGATTAATTAAATGATTAAAAAGCAAATAAAGCAGGAAGCAGCAGGAGCAGGGAAAAAAGCGTCTGCACTCTCTTGCAGGAGGGAGGAGCAATAACTCATTCTTTTTTTTTTAGCATTAGTTCATTTGTATTAAGTCAGATATTTTGAATTTATGGCTGAGGAGGATCTCCTGAAACTGTAAAGTTTATCTGCTGACATTAATTAATTTAATGAAATTTCCCCATTGTGGGATCAATAAAGTCATCTATCTATCTAATTCAACAGGTCTGTGTGTGATCTGTGAATCCTGCAGAGCAAATTAATAGTGAACAGTGTGATTTTCTTTAAGGTCTGTTCGTTAAAACAAAACAATAAAAAATTTACAGCACATATTATTTTATGCTGCACACGTGTTTGAGATCAGATGAACAGCAATAATAAGCAGAAAAATGATGGCTCACCAAAGGAGACTCAATGTATTTAACATAAGCATTTTTAAGCACTTTTATTATCATCTTCACAGTCTCTCATGTTTTAGAACTTGTGACCGTTTGTCCAAAGTTAAAAAATATTAGTAATCAAAAATGCTATTTTCTAATTTCGAATGCAATTTGCGAATTTCTAATATTTCAACAATTCATTCATTCATTCATTTTCTATTTCGTTTTTCCCTTTCGGGGTCACGGGGCTGGTGGAGCCTATCCCGGCCACCTGTGGGCGAAGGGTAGAATATCCACAATCACACACCCACAACATCAATGTCCCCTATTGATGTTGTGTTTTTTTATGTCCCCCAGCCGGGACTTCAACCGCTAGCCACTGTGCAGCCCTATTTCAACAATTATTGATTAAAATAAAACAATAGTTCAGATACAAATCTTAAAAAGTTTAACTTCTTCCGGTCGGACGGAGTCGGAGTTTGGACATGTTTTTTTCTGCTGGAGACGTTTTAAACATGTTCATCCCTACACTGACAGAAATAAATACAAAACTCGGTTTGATTTTAGCTGCTTTGCTGCTCCTTCTGGGTTTTACTCAGAGCAACGGGCCAGAATGGTTGAAAACGGCAGAACCCTGTACGACGAACAGAACCGTCCCAAAGTCCAAAGTCCATGTCTGCTTCAGAGTACCATCAATATGAGACAGAGACAGTTGATTGGTTAGAATCTGGACCAATCAGCAGCTGTTTGATGGCTGCTTGGTCACGTCAAACCAAAACTTAACTCAGCAAAGATAGGAAAAAAGTGAGATGAGACACAACGCATGCAAATTTCTTTTTGGCAATGCCAGTGGCAGTCATATCACGCTAAATCGCGCTCAAAGAAGTCAGCAAAATCAAAGAGAAGACAAAAGCGAGATTTGACACAACGCACACAAAAACATGTGATTTGCAAACCCAAAAAAAGTTTTTGAAAGCAAAAAAAAATTTTTTGAAAGCAAAAAAATGTTTTTAAAGCAAAAAAAAAAAATATCAAAGCAGAATAATAAATTATTGTAAAGCAAGGACTCACAATACCAGTTAAATCAGGCAATATAAAATATCTAGGTATTTATTTTTCCCCCAAAATATCAGAACTGGTGCAGCTAAACTACACCCCATTACTGAAAAACATACAGGACGATCTAACACGCTGGACCAACCTGCCTCTGTCCCTTATGGGCAAGGTAGCCACGGTAAAAATGAAAATCTTACCCAAAGTTAATTATCTATTCTCAATGATTCCCACACAACCGCCATTAAAATGGTTCAAAACATTAGATTCATCCATATCAAGCTTTCTATGGAACAATAAACCTGCAAGAATTAGTCTAAAAACTTTAAAATCTGCAAAAAGATGTGGAGGATTAGAATTACCTAACTTCCACAATTACTTTCTTGCAAATAGATTACAATACATCTTAAAATGGTTAAAAAATAATCCAGAAACCAACTCATGGTTAGACTTGGAACAGGCGTTATGTGGAAAGATCAACCTGTCAGATCTTCCATTTATTAGCCAAATAGTTAAAAAACAGGATTGTTTCAAAAGTATTAATATAAACGCCACTTTAACTGCCTGGTGGGAATTTCTCAAAATATCAAAATCATCAATTCAACCGTGCAAAATGACACCCATCTGGAACAACCCAGACATCCTCATAAACAAAAAGATTATCCACTTCCCAGCTTGGCAAGCAGGGGGCATAAAACAACTAGAGCACATAATTATTGATAGAAGATTCATAACTCCCCAGGAACTTCAAGAAAAACATGGAATAAATAACTTCTTGGAATATCAGCAACTTAAAGCAATTATTACTAAAAAGTTTAAATACAGAGATAACGATTTAAAGCTACCAGATGTAGTTACTACTCTGATCAATTTCTCAATGAATAAAACTCTCTCCAAAATATACAAACTTTTATGTAATTTAGATAATAATATCTCACTTCCGACAACAAAATGGGATGCGGATTTGAGCATCAGCACAGAGGAAAGCTTTTGGTCAGAACTTTGTCTAAACACCTTTAAACTGACAAAAAGTCCAAATCTGCAGCTAATCCATTTCAAAACTCTTCACAGAATTTACTACACTGGACAGAGGATGTTCAAGATGGGTCTCAGTAACTCAGACATTTGTCAGCACTGTGACAGTAATCTACCCGACAATTACATGCATGCACTGTGGTTCTGCACGCCTGTCCAGGCTCTCTGGCAGCAGGTATGTGCCGATCTATCAGTCTGGCTTAAGGTTTCAATCACAGCTTCACCGTCACTTTGTGTGCTTGGTGACATGAGTGCCATCGATGTAGAAGGAGGATTAGGCTCTATCATTTTCATAACTCTTTGCATTGCTAAAAAAACTATTTTAATAAATTGGAAAAGCAAGAAAAATATAAATATAAGTCAACACAGAAATCTGCTGCTTGATCATATCAGCTTGGAAAAAATGTCAGCCCAAGGTTCACGTAACGTTGAAAGAACTCAGTCTCTCTGGTCTCCCATAGCTAACTCCGTGACTTAGGGGGTGGGGGGGCCTGGTCGTCGCTGCTCCTTGCCCTTCTGCCGTGGGCTGGGGTGGGG
>JAUDJI010000806.1:0-12509 GCA_037389245.1 Oryzias sinensis | reverse complement strand
AGACATCATTGGTAATTGGGCCTCAGCGTGCCCCCCCACCCCCCCACGTGTGCTGGGACGTTTAAACAAGCCTGGGACTAAAAGCAGCAACAGAAAAGCTCCTTTTAATGAGATCTTTACGAATCGATGGGCTGTGTGGAAAGCCATGCCGCTCGTTTGTGGAGCGGAACGCCAATTAGAAGTGTTCAGTCATGACTTCATTAGTCAGTTTGAACTCAAATACATGTTAGCTTCCCGCTAACCGTTAAAAGGCGAGCTGGATTTATGACAGCAGCTATGACATCACGTCTAGCAGCTGGAGAGGAGAAGCCCAACCCTGTCAACCTTCATCATCGGAGACGTCAGCAAAACAACAAGCTTTAGAACCGTCCTAAGTCTTTGGGCTAATAACCTGATTCCAACGGATTCTGAAAGCTGCTTTTCTCCATTGATCGCGTTGATCGTTTTTGAGGAGTTACGGTGGTTCAAAGGTTGTCAACACACAATATCAACACAATATCAACACAATATCAACACAATATCAACGCAATATCAACGCAATATCAACACAATATCAACACAATATCAACACAATATCAACACAATATCAACGCAATATCAACGCAATATCAACGCAATATCAACGCAATATCAACGCAATATCAACGCAATATCAACACAATATCAGCACAATATCAGCACAATATCAGCACAATATCAGCACAATATCAGCACAATATCAGCACAATATCAACACAATATCAGCACAATATCAGCGCAATATCAACGCAATATCAACGCAATATCAGCACAATATCAGCACAATATCAACACAATATCAGCACAATATCAACACAATATCAGCACAATATCAGCACAATATCAACACAATATCAGCACAATATCAACACAATATCAGCACAATATCAACGCAATATCAACGCAATATCAGCACAATATCAGCACAATATCAACACAATATCAACACAATATCAACACAATATCAGCACAATATCAACGCAATATCAACACAATATCAGCACAATATCAGCGCAATATCAACACAATATCAACACAATATCAGCGCAATATCAACACAATATCAACGCAATATCAACACAATATCAACACAATATCAGCACAATATCAACGCAATATCAGCACAATATCAACACAATATCAGCACAATATCAGCACAATATCAACACAATATCAGCACAATATCAGCGCAATATCAACACAATATCAACACAATATCAGCGCAATATCAACACAATATCAACACAATATCAGCACAATATCAACACAATATCAACACAATATCAACACAATATCAGCACAATATCAACGCAATATCAACACAATATCAGCACAATATCAACGCAATATCAGCACAATATCAGCACAATATCAGCGCAATATCAACACAATATCAACGCAATATCAACACAATATCAACACAATATCAACACAATATCAGCACAATATAAGCACAATATCAACACAATATCAACACAATATCAACACAATATCAGCACAATATCAGCACAATATCAGCACAATATCAACACAATATCAGCACAATATCAACGCAATATCAGCGCAATATCAACGCAATATCAACGCAATATCAGCACAATATCAGCGCAATATCAGCACAATTCATTCATTTTTTTTCATTCATTTACCAAGGCTGTGTCCCACCAAGGTGGGGTAGCCTAGACAAGGCACACAATTTTAGCTCCCTCTGTCTCTTCCCCAAACCCTCCTCCTTCAGTGTGTGTGTGTGTGTGTGTGTGTGTGTGTATGTGCGTGTGACTGGTCTGAGGCCTGGTCTAAGCCACACCACACTGCACCAGGGTCAGCTGCACACTCCAGTGTGGGCACAAATGTCCCAATGGAGTGTACGACTCGTCCTCGAACGTTTACTGGCTAATCAGCTTTTCGTGAAAACAGAGAAGTGTGAGTTCCACGCCTCCACAGTCTCGTTCCTAGGGTATATCTTTGAAGCCGGCAATATCAAACCCGATCCAGCAAAGATCGAAGCCGTCGCTAATTGGGAACCTCCTGAAAGTCGGAAGAAACTGCAGCAATTTTTAGGGTTTGCTAATTTCTACAGGAGGTTTATTCGTAATTACAGTTCCATAGCTTCCCCCCTCACGCAGCTCACCTCCACCAAGAGACCTTTTGTCTGGACCCCAGAGGCTCAGTCTGCTTTCGATAGACTCAAGAAACTCTTTATCTCAGCGCCCATCCTCATCCAACCTGACCCCTCTAGCCAATTTGTTGTTGAGGTGGACGCCTCAGACACAGGCGTAGGGGCCGTCCTTTCTCAACGGGAGAAGTCCTCCGGCAAGTTGAAGCCTTGCGCCTTTTTCTCCCGAAAGCTATCACCCGCCGAGAGAAATTACGACGTGGGTAACCGAGAACTCTTGGCCATAAAACTAGCCCTAGAAGAGTGGCGTCATTGGCTGGAGGGAGCGCACCACCCGTTTATCGTCTGGACGGACCACAAAAACCTGGCCTACTTAAGATCCGCCAAAAGGTTAAATTCTCGACAAGCCCGCTGGTGTCTCTTCTTCGACAGATTCAACTTCTCCATAACTTACAGACCCGGTAGCCGCAACATCAAGCCTGATGCACTCTCTCGACGTCACAGTTCCAGTGAGGATACCGTCAAATCCACCATCCTACCATCCACCTGCATCATAGGAAACCTCACCTGGGATGTCGAGTCCAGAGTCTTACAGGCGCAAGGTGAGGAGCCTAATCACCCCATTGCACCCCCTAACACTCTCTATGTTCCTACGTCCCTCCGCTCAGAAGTCCTCTCCTGGGGTCACGCCTCCCGTATAGCCTGCCACGCCGGTGTCCACAGAACATTGAACCTCCTGAAACGTCGGTTTTTCTGGCCCTCCATGGAGAAGGATGTCAGAGGATACGTTGCCGCCTGCACAGTCTGTGCCCGTTCCAAGACTGGCAACTCACCTCCGGCTGGTTTTCTTCAACCCCTTCCGGTGCCGGGACGTCCCTGGTCTCACATAGCAATGGACTTTGTTACTGGCCTGCCTCCCTCCCAAGGTAACACAGTCATTCTCACTGTTGTGGACCGTTTCTCCAAGGCTGCCCATTTCATCCCTCTTACTCAGTTGCCCACAGCTACGGAGTTGGCTGAGATACTGGTCCAGAACGTATTCAGGCATCATGGCATCCCTACGGACATTGTTTCGGACCGTGGACCCCAGTTCATCTCGCAGGTGTGGAGGGCCTTCTGCTCTGCGTTAGGGGCCACGGTCAGCCTAACGTCTGGCTACCATCCGCAGTCCAACGGTCAGGCTGAAAGGGCTAACCAAGAGCTCGAGGCCGCCCTCCGTTGCCTCGCTGCCCAGAACCCGGCCGATTGGTCCAAATATCTTGTCTGGATCGAGTACTCTCACAACAACCACCCTTCATCCGCCACGGGGGTGTCTCCATTCCAAGCATCTTTGGGTTACTCACCTCCCTTGTTCCCCTCACAGGAGCTGGAATTGGCTGTTCCCTCGGTCCAACACCATCTCCAGCGCTGTCAGACCATCTGGCAGCAGACCAGGGAGGCTCTCCTTCGCTCTAGGGAGGCCAACTGTCGCATCGCCAACCGACACAGGGTGGCCGGGCCTACTTATCATCCAGGTCAGAAGGTTTGGCTCTCCTCCCGCAATATCCCCATCCAGGCTACCTCCAGTAAACTCGCTCCCCGGTTCATCGGTCCCTATACCATAGACCGCATCATTAACCCCACCTGTGTCCGTTTACGGCTTCCGGCAGCTCTCAGGGTGCATCCTTCATTTCACGTCTCCCAGATTAAACCCGTACAGGAGAGTCCCCTTTGCCCGCCGTCCGCTTCCCCTCCACCCGCCCGGCTCATCGACGGCGCTCCGGCCTATACCGTCAGCAGGGTCCTGGATGTCCGGCGGCGGGGTCGGGGCTATCAGTTTCTGGTGGACTGGGAGGGTTACGGTCCTGAGGAACGGTCTTGGATCTCCCGTGCCCTCATTCTGGACCGTTCCCTCATCGACGACTTTTTCCGTGCCCATCCGGATCGTCGCCCTGGACCGCCCGGTGGCGGTCGTTGAGGGGGGGGTACTGTCACGGTGGCCTCTGTCAGTGCTCCTCCCCCTCCCCTCTCTCTGTGCACCTTGAAGATCGGAACCAGCTGTGGACACTCTGCTCATCACCTCACCGCCTTCTTAAGGGGATCCAGACCAACAGTCATCGCCAGTCCGTTGCCTACCTCGGTGCATGTCTGAACCGCAGTACATACTCCGATTCACGTTCGGGCCTTTACTTACCCCTGCTTATTCTACCCGCCTCCAGGTTTCCAGATCCACGAGTGTCCACCTGGGAGATCTTCAGCTCGCTCCACACCAGCCTCGCCTCGAAGTCACGCCACGTTCCTCGCTCACCTCGGTTCCCAAGAGATTAGACGGTGCGCGGCGATCCGCACCGCACGTCTCGCTCCGCTCCAGCCACGCCACGCTCTCAAGCCCCTACGAGCCACGCCGACTCCTCGCCAGAGATCCAAGCCAGCACTGAGTAACAACCAGAACTGTTATCTCCCGCCTGGATATTAAAGACTCTTTGTTAATCGCTACTTGCCTGAGTTTCCTTCCGGGGTTTACAGCGTCTGGGTCTGCCGCGTCCTGCCCGCCATGACAGGATGGAAGGATGTTGAATGAGGGGAATGCAGTAAGGAAAAGATGGGCAGAGTATTTCGAGAGGCTGCTGAATGTGGAGGAAGATCGGGATGCTGTGATTGGGATGGATGGAAGGGAAAGTAGACTGAATGTATTGGAAGAATTGAATGAAGCGTTGATTACAGGAGAGGAAGTGGAGCAAGCTGTGGGAAAGTTGAAAGTAGGAAAGGCTGCAGGTGTGGATGGGTGTGCTGTGGAATGCCTGAAGTGTGGTGGAGCGATCGTGATTGAGTGGTTAGTGAGGTTGTTGAATGTGTGTTTTGCAAATGGGCAGGTGCCGCTTGATTGGATGAGTGCGTGTGTGGTTCCCCTGTACAAGGGTAAGGGTGATAAGTATGAATGTGGTAGTTTTAGGGGTATTAGTCTGTTGAGTGTTGTAGGCAAAGTGTATGGGAGAGTGCTGATTAATAGGGTAGTGGAGGGAACTGAGTGTATGATTGGTGAAGAGCAGTGTGGTTTCAGGAGAGGTAGAGGGTGTGTGGATCAGGTGTTTGTTGTGAGACAGGTGTGTGAAAAGTTTTTGGCTAAGGGGAGGGAGGTGTTTTGGGCATTCATGGATTTAGAGAAGGCGTATGATAGGATTGATAGAGAGGCGTTGTGGGTTGTGTTGAGTATGTATGGTATCAGCACAATATCAACACAATATCAGCACAATATCAACGCAATATCAACGCAATATCAGCACAATATCAGCACAATATCAACACAATATCAGCACAATATCAGCACAATATCAACACAATATCAGCATTGCGCTGATATGCGTTGGATTATTGGCATTAGCTATCAAGGAATTTGGGTATTTCAAAAAATGCCAAGTTATTAATCGAGTAGCTTCAAGGGAATATATTACATTTTACGTGTGGAAACGAAGAGTCATGGAGAAAATCTAGTAGATTTTGTGGATTTATTTGTCAAAAGAAGCTCTGATAAAAAGAAGGAATCTGTCCTGAAAAGAGTCTGGTTCCCATTTTAGGTCAAAAACTGTTCACTTCTAAAGCAGTGAAGGTTTTGCTTTTAACGTTTTTTAATGATCCCTTTAGCACAGAAGACGTTGCCCATGACAACCAGGCTCTTGTAACTCTCCAACCATTTACGATAGAATTTGTGTAAATGATGCTATTTGCACTATTTACGTCAATCATGTTGAGTTACGGTAATAAAGCTCTGGTCTTAAAAGGTTAAATCATGAAAAACTTGATTTCATAAACTTCTGATCTAACTTTGTGGCTGGGAACAATTTTACTGACAGATTTTTTTAATTTCCTTTTTTCTTTCTTCATTTTTTCCATTGAAGGCGATGCTACATTACGTTAGTCCTGGATTAAATGATACTTTGCATATTAGGAATGTACAACGTGACATTTTTAATTTGTAATCTCTGGTTTGGTGATTACTTTGGTTCTGTTAGGTATTGAACTGTTGGAAATGTTTGAAGGTAAATGGTTTTCTACAGCGATCCTGTTTCTGAAGTGCATTCAAGAACATGAAATGCACGTTTAGCCCACAGGATTCACACTAGACAAGCAGGGAGGGACTTCCTCTTCTTTTTCTACTGTTTGACAGCTCTACTATGCACAACCGTCCGCCTCCTACAGGTGGAGGAGGCTTGGTGCGAAATGGTTGGGTTCATTCATTGCTAGCGTCTTTGCTATGGTGTAGATTACCGCCATGTCAAGAGAGTGGCAAAGATTTATCTGGACTTGTAAGACAAAAACGCAGACGTCGTCAGGCTCCTCGCCGTGTCTGGGTTCAGCAGATAAACCAAATCCATACGCCACTACCAAATGCAAGTACCTGATTGGTCAAAGTTTGACTTGGTTTAACTAGTAGTGCCTGTTCAATGGCCGACAGTTTTGTACATAGATTCTGAAAACTGCTGTAAAAACGTACATAGCTTTCCGAACGCGAGAGCTTTGAATGTGGACGGCCAGAACGCACGTTGACGAGCGTCTACATGGTCTTTTCATGGGAAGTGGTCACTTGAACACATGTGGTCGTTGGAAGAACGGTTATAGAGCAGGAGTGGACAAACTACTGCGGCATGTCAAGATATTTAATCTGGCCCACCAAACTGGAATAAATCATGTTGATAATCCTTCTTGATGTTTTATTTTCCCAGTAATTTTGGTGTCTGCCCACAGATGGTGCTCTACAAATGAACTGTCCTATGTGGTGTTGGAAGATTTGTTGTTTTTTATGGTGACGTATGTTTTCCAAGTTGGAAAATCATTTTTCCCATCATTCCAACAACACCTGAAGGACACGGACATATTGATGCAGTTGGCAATAAAATGAGAACAAAAGCCAAATGTTCTGACTTAATATAGACATCAGTTCATATAAATCAGTTTTCAATCAAAATATAAGCATTGTTTTCCTCCAGATTCCATGTTGCGTCTTTCTCTTAAGAGGTGAATTCCCAAAACACACCAAACCTCTGGTTCGGCCCTAGTGACAAATTTTAGAACCTTTGTGGCCCAAAAGTCAAAATGTTTGTCATCGTCCCCCCCCCCTGTTACAGAGGATGTTTAGATTTATATGTCCTTTTCCGTTCAGTTTAAGTTCCATTCGTAGTTGAAAGGCAACCTGACACCTAAAAGTCTTCAGTGACAGAAACAGAACCCCCTCAACTTTTTGGTCCAAGACGTTGGGATGGCTCCTCAGCAGACGGCCTTCGGCTTTAGTCAAAACTCAGGAAAAACCATCAGCATCTTCAGAAGTGAAGCACATTCTGGGAATTCTGAGTGTCGGTCCTTAATGCTCGGCTGGCTCCATCTTCAGATGAGCCATTGATGGTCACGTGTGCACGGCGAGCCTCGCTTCCCCGTGAATTATGGCCGCTCCGACACACATCCAAACGTTTCCTCACGTCCCCGTCACAGCACAGCAGGAACGGCAGCAGCCGGCGTGACGCAGAGCCGCTCTGACGGCTCCTGCAGACGCAGACGGCTGGCAGACGCAGGACGCCGCGTCATGCGCCTCCTCGCCCTTTTTCAGCTGCAGAGCGGCTCCCAGTGGTTTTTCAGAATAGCTGACGGTGAGCAAACAACCCGATTATCCATCCATCAAACAATATTCCTGGCTCTGACAGTCCCAGCCTAAGCTGAGGGGAGCAGAGTTAGAACTTTGCTAAGACCCGCATCCATCATGATGCTGTGCCTGCAGACAGGACAACCAACGCTGGTGAAAGCCTTTAGAACCGCTAGAAAAGTCTGTTTGGAGATCCGCTGGACCATTTTTATTATGTTATTCCAAAGAAAATCCATTTTTCAGGGAACTGAGGTTTAAAAAAAGAAGTTTGATGTAAAATCCTGATCACGGTGACGTAGACTTCAGGTATTTGTTGACACACCTGTGGGGCTCCCATCACCCTCACTACAATAGATCACCCTCCAATTAGAGCTGGAACCGTTTCTGGATCCACCTTAACATGGAACCAAGACTTCCAGATGGAAATTCAACCTATAACCCTTGTGCTTTTCTATGACCCCCCCCCCCCCCCTTACATTGTCCTGTTCCCCCTACTATGACAAAGGTGGATAAAGGTGGAAAGATTTCATGTAATCCATGGACACCAGTGAAGATCACAAATCATTGAAGAAAAAAGGTTCAGAGCTCTGTCTAGAGCAGGGGTGTCAAACTCATTTTGGTTCGGGGGCCGCATTTAAGGCGTCTGATCCCAAGTGGGCCGGACCAGTAACATAAAAGCAAAAAACAGTTTTTTGTTTTTTTTAACTCAGTTGGGAAAAAATGCCTCAGCCAACATGGTAGCCTAATCAATTATTATTACACATTCATTCACAGAGGCCAATGGATGTAAAATAAAATGCATTTCACTTAAAAACATTGGTTAATATCATTTTATTCAGACTGAATATTTTACATCTGACACTGAATCAACCCTTATAATAAACTCAAGAGGGGCTATGGAAGAAAAAATGAAACACCTGCCTAAAATGTAAATGTGCAAATCAATGAATAATTAAACTAAATTAAACTTGCAAACATTTGTGAACATAACAAGAATTTGGACTTATACTCCTTTCTCTCCTCAAACTTCTGCCAGCCATCAATATCAGGATTAAGATCCTGTGCAGAAACACATCTACTGTCATTCAAGTGTGCAAAGCGAAATGAAATGTCCAAGAATCTTTTCCTGGTTTCTGCCTGAATTTTGTGGCAACACCTACTTTCTTCCTGACTTTTGATGGGCGCCATCAGTGACCAGACTGACATCACGTGACCAGTTCACTCCAACATTGTCCAGTACTGTAACAAGAGAACTGACTATGTCATCAGTTGTTGTGTCCATCAACTCAAGAAACTCCGCTATGACGGTCTCTTCAGCACCTCCAAGAAATATGCACAGCTGTGCAATCTCTGTATCTGTGCTTTCATCAATAGTGACCGAAAATACAATAAATGACTGGATTCCTTCATATGGCTCCCAAGTCTCCTAAGAGATGTTGTATCTGTAATCGTAATCCTTGAAAGACTGCTTTTTGGGAACAAGACTTCTGCAGCCTTCAGTATTTTTCCATAAGTTCAGCATCTGAAAATGGTTAGGTGTCTGTCACTGATCCATCACTGACGTCACGCTGCAGTAAAAGCAGACGTTTGTTTTTTCAGTCCAGCTTTAGTTGGTACATCCTCTCTTTTCTTAACTGCAAATGGTGAAACTTTCCTTATTGTCTCATTGTCTCATAGTGGAGCTGAATATTATATTCTTTGAGCACTGCTACCTGTTGATGACATAAAAAGCACGCAGGTTTTGCAACTCCGTAAATAAATAAAACTTAGTCCATTTTTCCTGGAAAGCTCAGCACTTCACTTAAACCCTTTTTTTCTTTTTGACAACATCTTGTTCATTATTGTGTCACTACTGGTCATTCTTATGACAATGTAACAGCAGTGGGGCTGGCGGGGAACCAAACTACATCTTATTCAGACACAGAGCCGTTAAGTTTCACTTTTGGCAGATGCAAAGATATGGGTTTTCACCTGTTTTACTTAGCCTCTGCTCCCCCTAGTGGTGGATTATTTCTTTAAAAAATCATAACTGGCCACAGGAATGGACTAGAAACGTGCTTGTTTTTTTTAAACATTCTTATCATTTTTACTGTTCACGACTGGGCCAGATTGAACCACCTGGTGGGCCGGATGCGGCCTGCGGGCCGTATGTTTGACACCCCTGTCTAGTGGGTCTAGATGACCCAACTCCCAATCTTAAAGTGCCTAGGATAGAACAAGGGTTAATCATGAATTTGATGCAAACGTGGAAGTACAATAAAAACAGTAATCAGAGGGGAGAAATGTATGGCCAACGTTAAAACGTCTGATTTCCAATCTTTTCCTCTTCATGACACGGTTTGCTGTTTGCCGGTGCATTTTGTTCTCCATCCTGATTGGCTGTAGACCATGTCAATCAATCTGCTCCGTGTACAGAATCGCTCATTTTGACAGATCTACATAAGTCATTGATCCCGGTCAGAACTTTTTATCATTTAATTATCCTGGACTTATTTTCTATGAAGGTTTGAACTTTGAGAGCCCAAATAAAGTGAAGAGAGGCGTCTTTCTGCCTCAAAACGTCTGGAATTGCTGAAAATAACAGACTTGATTCCTTTGTGGATTTGGTCGATTGTGAATTATTTGTAGAGCGTAACTCCTCCGATAGATGATGGACCAAATATTTTAGTTTCTGTTTGGCTTCACAAATTTGTCTTTACGGTCTAAATTTTGTTATTTTCAAGCTCAGATCTGAAAACGATCCAATCAGTTGTTTAGTCTCGATTGGCAGGACAGTGGACTAAAAGCCTTTCGTCTGTTTTGTTCCGTTTTAAAAATCATCCCACCCATGCTGGTTCAGGAGAGGATCAGATGAGGCCGAGGCGGGGGTGTTGGTCCGTGGTCGGGTCAGTTCTTAGCAGCACGCTATATTTTTTAGAAAAATCATCAAAAACCAGTTTCAGACTTCAGACTTCGGCTTTAGACTGTATGGGAGTGGCTTCAAACCGGATGGGAGTGGCTTCAGACCATATGGGACTGGCTAGACACTCCCTGTCAAAACTATTATTGGTATTTGATCCAAACTGTGATAAAGAGGAATAATGACTGAAGCAACAAACCAGCTGGAGGTTACTGATCAAACCGGAACAGGACGGCGTGGTGACCAGCGGTAAAACAGCCTCAGCCGGTGACGTCAGCTCTAAGAACATTGGATTCTCTGGGCTGATGTTTCTAGAGATAAGTGGCGGGGAGATTGGAAGAGTTTTAATCAATAATCTGTCAGGAAAAGGAGTCCGTTCTCCCGGACGTCTCCATTCCATCCCAGATGACTGCTTTCACTGCAGAGAAAAAACCAAGTGAGGCTGAAATGAGTTCTCTTTGTATGCACGCTCCGTGTTCCACAGTGAACAGTGCAGTAATGTAATCACATTGTATGGACTAAGGCATGAAGGAGGCCTGCTGCTCCTTATAGATTATTTACGTGTCTTTAATGCGAGGACTCAAAGGCATTTTTGATGAAGTTCCCTTTAGTTCCACATTCTCACCGTTTGGGGGGGAAGTTTCTCTGATGATGGAAGCGGAGCAAATGTAAATGAAGGCGGTTCGTTCACATTACCTCTCATTCATTTAAGCTATGAAATTCATTATGCAGGTTACCATGACAACATAGCTGGCAGCCAAAACTAAAGTTCAGTTTATTGAACAGAATATCCAACAAGAATTAAAAGAAAGGAGAAAAACTCAAATTAAGACAAAGACGTGATTTTATTTATATTTACATCTTTAGGATGACCGTGGTTGGTGATTATGGATAGAAACTAGTGGGTGTGGTTTACCTTCAATAGAAAACTAGTGGGTGTGGTTATCTATTTGATCTAAAGGTAGTGGGTGTGGTGATATAATTGACTCAAAACAAAACAGTTGGAAGTTGGTGGAAGAGAATATATGAATAAATAAAGATGAAAGTTAAAGAGGGTTTTTGTGTATTTTGTAACGTTTGTAACGTAAAGGTGCTTCTTCTTCAACATCCGACCTTTCAGCTGCATCTGAATCTAGTAGACCGAACAAACCTGTTGGTTACCGTGGGTTACCGGTGAGGCAGTAACCGTCTCACATGTGGGGCACGGGCAGATATGTTGCTCGTTTAATCCATGCTAGGTTTGGTCTGATCTATGTTTCTGTGTGGAAATGAACGCCAGGAGGCGGGAAAAGTCCAAATCACCAAAAGGTTTTTGAAAGTCTACGAGTCGTGAGACTTGATCCTCCGTGATCGTTGGGCCACCAGTGGCTCGCTGGTTTTCCTCTGCTACTATTTCCTGTGCAGTTCATGGCTGGTTCCGGACAGCAGCGCCCCCACTAGAGCATCTGGAGGACCTGTGGGGGTGTTTCCAGGCTCTAGAGGCTGGAGGTCAGCAGCAGTTCTGCAGACACAGAACTGTGTGGAACAGCTGATGCTGGTGAGTTTTTACATTTTTATCAGCAAATAGAAACATGGATGGAATCTTTGGGGTGTTTGAGGATGAATCAGCTTCGTGTCTTCTAGATTTTTATCAGGCGTTGGTCTTTTAATGATGACTGTCTAAATGTAACGTCAGTCAGGGAACATTCACGGACTCCTTCATGTCGCGCTCTCCTCCCTCCATCATCACTTCTCTCCTCCTCTTCCTCCTGGCTTTGCTCTTCTCTTCATCCTCCCAAAAGAAGAAGTGAGACAGTGAGGAGGACAGAGACCCCTCCTCCTCCTCCTCCTGCTGTCGTCCCGCCGCGCGTCAAGCGCTTCACTCC
>JAUDJI010000805.1:0-12513 GCA_037389245.1 Oryzias sinensis | reverse complement strand
ACCTGACTTAACATATTCATCATTCAAACCAGACCTCATTTTTTCTTTAAACCGCTAATATTTCATCAGAATTTAACCTAACATATCTCTGAAAGGCGGAGGAGGACCACCTTCCCATTGCTTTCAGCGGAAATGATGGCACATGAAGAGCAGCAGCTGTAGCAGCGCCTATTCTCAGGGAGTGAAGGGTGTAAAGGTCTGACGGAAGACCGCAGAACAAGCAGACGTCTTTGCAGCACCAGATCAAGGACTGCGGGGTGACATCGTTCGCCGGAAACGAAGAGCAGACAGGGAAGTAGGGGTTCGTAGGCTCAGGATGCGATGCATAGATAAAGACAAAGCATAATTAGTCTGGGCAAAAGAATATAGAAATAACCCAGAAACCGCTTAGTTTTTTAAATTCTTGATATAAATGGAATAACAGTGCTTTTAAAGAACAGTCCTGAGAAGTGAAATTTAGTTAGTAATTAAGTAAAAGTCCCTTTATGGATTCATTGCATCATAAAACCGCCAGAATCACAAATTCCAGTAAAGAATTGATAGAGAAATATAGAACCTGCAAGAAATCTTAACACCAATTTAATGTACACTAATGTAAGAGATGTAACCTTTAATAATTACAGAGGGACGCACCTTCAGAAGGTCATCGAGGAGCAGGTGATGGAAGGGTAACCAAAGACCAGAAAATATTTGTAGATGAGGAAGATCATCATCCCACGTAGCAATGGATCGCAGCTCGGCCGGTTATGACATCAGTGGTCCTCAAATAGGTGGACAACGAAGCACAGACTATTGAAGTTTTAATTAGCCAAGGGCATCTGGATACTGCAAAAACAAAAAAAAAAAGAAGAACTTCCGATCCACGAGGGATCGTAGGTTTAAGTATTTTAGCTAGACTGAACATTAACATTTAGAGGCAGAGAATAACGAGCCTCTAAAGGAGATGCCTATAGCCGAGTGCCATCTGCTAAAACAGGGCAGAGAGAAGACTAATGGACACAAGATTTAACTCTTGAACTAAGCTTGAGAGAGTATAAGTGATAATTTCTCCGGTCAGGGTTAAAATTGCTCATGGCGTTATTAAACACTACCCAGTCAACCGATGACACATAAGATTATCATTTCACATAGAAACAGCCTCAATATAATCTCCATGGCTGAATTATCTCATAAATTGTACTATGCAAAATATAATAAATAAAATCTCATCTAACTACACGATCCCTTACACACCATTAGAGCTGTGAATTCAGGCAGCCGGACAAACACAAACCACTCTTCCTAAATCTTTCCCCCCAAAACCAGAAGGTGCAGCCTCAGAAGAACAAGTGGGGGGGCTTGGAGACACGACAGTCATTACCATAACAAAACCACTCCAAGCATAGAGAGGGAAAGATCGAACGCAAAACACAAAATCCAGAACTGGAAAATGTAGCCCATGATCGAGCTACCCAGAACAAGAACACAAGATGAACAGATTAGCGTGGGACCAAAGCCACAGCAAATTTCAGGTGGCCCAATCATTGACAAATCATATTCAACCAAAGAATGAATAAACAATACACTGCACAAAGCTAGAGATGACATAATGGGGATCGGCAAACATCAATAAACCATCCAGAACCATAAAAGAAAAATAAAACCGGATGGGTGGAGGACCATACAGTATAGACAACGTGAAAATACATTTTTTCCACTGAGATTCAAAAGATCAGGGATACAGAGGAAATTTGGCCACCCAGAAATCATCAATAACTCGCAAAATGAAGGGGACCCGTCGCCTATAAATATCCATTGCAGGGCTTCTGATAATAAGTTGATATTATCAAGAACGCCACGACAGCTGAAAGGTAAACCGACAAACACGTCGAGCGCCAACTGAATGCCAAGGGACACCACTGAGAGGCATAGAGGCAGAACAGTGATAACATCGGCGATAACAGTCATCCTCAGCCTTATATCCCGTTCGGAGGAAAATCGTGGAGACACCATAGGCAGACGAAGAAACTTTTATACTAATCCTGAAGGCGCATGGGAAACCAGGCCACTGATGCCCAAAAATGAACTGCGAGGCGTTAACATGGTCCAGATCAAGAACGTCAACCTGAACACTTCCTAGGGGCCACCCTCAGTGGCGGCTTTGAAAATGATGCCCCGGAAGAATCCATCACATAGCCCCCACAAACCTCCAAACCAAACCAGAGAGAGAATAACAAATTAACTGTCCAGCCGAGAAAACAAGGCCGCGACGAGACTGACACACTCACCAGTGCGGCCGACGCAAGTCCCTGAATCCAAGGCAGGACCCACTGGGGTACACAGAGCGGGGAAAAAACAGGCGTAGCAGAACCAGATGCAGAACGGGCGGGGGCAACGAACGAGGATCGCCGAGTGAATAAAATGAGCCATAGACACTGCATAAGAGAGACCAGTCATAGGAAAATGTCCACAGAGCAGAGACAGGTCCAAGATACACTGATTCACATTCTGACCAACCAGCAGCCACAACAACGAAGAAAATAAACAGAAGAACCGCCATAATGATAAAGCCAGCATCGAATTAAAGATAATTAAGATTTTACACTCAGCTCCCAAACAAAACAGCCATAGAAAAAAAAAAAAATGCTAAAATCCACAACAAATTCAGCCAGCATGAGAAACCTGTCCAAACGAGCACCGCCAGCCTCCACAACCACAGAAAAGACCCCACGACCCCTGAAACACAGAACTACGTCGCAGAAAAGGAATCAGAAGTGCATCATGATGGACCATGAGACAAAACTACAATTCCCAAGATCCTTAGGGGCGTGACGTCACCGAAGTAAACAGGAAGTAACACGCAGCCTTAGAAAACTACACGGGAAAAGGACTCCAAGACGCTCACCGTAGATTATAGGGGTGACCACGGCAGACGAGAAGACCCGGACCGCTCCTGATCGGGGAGCACGGACATCCCGAACATCGCGGAAAAAACACCCCCTGCAGATGCACGCGACCGCGGCGAAACGAACGCGCCGCGCGCCGTCAGCCGCCCGCTGATCGCCGCAAGGAGAGCAGACGTGACGAAACGAAAACCCCACATCAGAAAAATGGGGATCATCCATCCGAAAGACGGGGGGAACACAGCAAGACGCCGAAAGATAAGGAGACCCGCGGGCTCGGAGACCGCAAGAATGAGCGCTGAAAGTAAGAGAGAATGAACAATCGTACACCTGACTTAAATAGGACGCTAAGCAGGTGGGTTAATTAACTGACCCGCCCTAGGGGAGTAACCTGCAATTCTGCCGAGTGTCTGCCCGAAATGCGATAAATCGCTATTTAATAAAGCGCTTGAATTTCTCACAATTTTAAACTCAATTTAAAAGTCTTTACTTTTCTACAAACTGTTGGGATGTCTGCATCAATTGATTGACAGTAGCAGAAAGCTATGGGAGCTCTCAAACAGTAACAGGCTCAGTGTGAGCAAGGTGAGCAGAGGTTTAGTTAGATCACATCTAAACCATCAGTTTTGAACATAGACATTAAAAATGTAACAACATGAGGGTCACTTCTCTTCACAGCTCCCTAACTCATGGTGTGGGAATCAACACTTCCCATGAGTCATGGGGGGGGCTAAGTTCCAGGTCCCCACAACATTGTTTACAAAATGGCTAAAGCCCTGTTTAAACTTCAGCTATCAGCTACGCGGATTGATGGATTTTTAGATGCTGTTTTTTGACTGGCAAGATAAAAAATAAATCAAAACTAACTCAGATTTGCTCCTGCTGCCTTTATTAAACACACACTGAGTGTTTGTGTGTGTGCTTAAACCATCTTTTCGCTAGCGAGTGTGCAAGAGGGAGGAAGGCAGAGCTACGGTTCCCGCGCTCCCTAAGGACAAGGAGGGGGGTCAGGCGCTGAGCGCAAGTGAGTCTGGGGTCACGTATTCAGTTTGTGCTCCCCAGTTAGGGAGAAAAAAAGGTTTTCTCTAAATTAACAGTGAATGGTTCTTTTATTAACCCACTCTGGAGGCTCTGAGGGTCCGAACGGAGCGTTAACGTGCCCGCGCCTTAACACCCGGTGCTCCTTTTGTATGTGTCACAGACTGAAAAATCCCCCATAACTGAGACCGGGTCCAATAACCCGGTGCGCCCTATGGTCATGAAACTATGGTAGTTCATTTTACCCCACTCTCAAATTCCTGCAAAAGAAAACAACATATCACAGTAACTGCACATTAACATTTTACCATAAAAACCTGTGCTTTTGTCAATAAAAAGTTGTAAATATAACAGTGTTTGACTGTTATCAACATTATGGAAAATTTCCGTTAAAATAACAATGTCCAAGTCCTTTACAGTAGGATTATGTATTTTTTCCAAATAATGCAATTTTACAAGTGAACTGATTAACAGGAACTTTAAGTCAAAATAAAAATTTTAAACAGTTTTAGAGTTTATTAGGTTTTCCTATCGTGGTTTTACGGTTTTTTACTGTTAAACATACCAATTTTTTTTATTATGAAATTAGTAAAATAAACAAAGTTGGTTCTTCCAGCGTTTCCACAGATCTGACTGTACATGTATGGCACTAGATAAAATATTACTAATAAACAAGGTAAGAATATTTTTTTGATGTATTTAACCAACAGGTAGACATGAATATGAGGAGATGCAGTGAAGCTCGTAGGGTGTTAATTCTTGAGGAAACAAACAACTGACTCGTCCCTGAAGGCTGTTTTGTCCCTGGAGAAACTGACAACAAAAGTCTTTTTTAGTTAATTAAAAACATTTACTTTTTGTTTGTTCATTTTGGGAAGCAGAAATCAACAGCAGCCAAAAAAAAAAACAATAAAGCAGAGTAAATAAAGCAAACAATAAACAATAAAGCAAAACAAGAGTTAAAAACAGTCCTAGCATATCGTATTTTGCAGTCTGCAGTTTTATCATACTGACACTTCTATAGGTTTCCCAAAGATCAGGCGTGTACAGAGGAGGACAGAAGGCCTTAAATAAAGTCACCTGAACTTTTTCTGTAGATGCGCCAATCTTCAGTAAAACCTTTTAGGCTCAGCCAAACATCACTCCACAGCGTCTGTAGATGTCAGCACTCTGAGATGAAATACTCCAGAGACTTGACCTCATCAGAACACTCAAACACAGCATTTAAGAGATAAAAAAATCAGGGAATGTTTGATTTTTCAAGATCAAACAAAAAGAGGCAGCCTAAAACTAGGAAACACAAACACTGATTTAAGAAGAAAATCCCCAGAAAGGTCAATATAGCAAGTTATTCTTACTTATCAAAGAAATCTTATTATGAGATGTCAAAATCTAGAAAAGAGGAGTTCTGCACAAGCATTCGAAAAGGGAAAAAAACTTTTCAAAAGCTAACTGTCAAATTCTTCAGAAACGTCTAGGAAATACAAAAAAGAAATATTTTTCTTTCTGTATTTTTAAATAATCTCCTTAAAGATCCACTCTGATGAAACTTGTGTGTTTGTTTTTTAATGTGTTCTTGTGGTTTTTCTTCTGATGATAAAGACATACTTAAAATAAATTACATTGCAAATTAAATTGCATTTCTGACTATTTCTTCATTCCAGTTGCTGTGAATCAGGAGCAGCCAAAAAAAACGGAGTTTGAAAAAGATTGTGATTTAGAAAACACGCCATTTCTGTTGGACCACTAATGTTAGGTTGAGGATGTGAGGGGCTGTCAGCTAGTGGGAAAGCATGTGAACAGAGAGCTCTCAGCAACAGGGAGGGAAAGGGGGGATGGGGTTGCTTCACACCCACAACTCTGAGGTGAATTTTTTATAAACTTTTGCCACTCTTAAAAAAATATTTTCAAGAAAACAACACAGGTTTTTTATTTTTTTTTTTGGCTAAAACCACATAATCATAAATAAAAGATGGAATAATGGAAAGATGGTCGGAGCGGGACTAAACCCAAATTGATTGCCTCTCATCTGTACAAACTTTAAAATCCTTTCCAACAGGATTATCTCAAAGAGTTTCAACTGTTTACTGGCTTAAAACTTGCAATAAGATAAAAATATTCCACAAACATGCATGTGGCCGTAACACACTACATTTAAAACTGACAGGCCTCATCGTTCAAAGACTCTTTGGGTTTGCAAGTCATTTCAGCTCCAACAGAAACCCATCCTGACAAACCTTGGTGTTAGCAGTCAGCTGGAACATCAAAACACGCCTTAGAATTAATGCTCTGCGGTGTCTTTAACATTCTCATCTGACAGCCAGAGCTGACACGTCTGATTCATGTCAGAGCTCTGAACTAGATGATGGTCCAAATCAATACGTTCCAAAAGACTGATGGCCCTAAGCTGCTCGGTCCAATCCGTCAAATGACATTACAGAGAGAAGGACTGCAGGGCTTTCTTTGAAGAAACCAGAAACGAACGAACGAACGGCGCAATGTGAGACAGGAAGGAAACCAGAGGGAAGCACGGAGACACAAAAGGTTGTGAGCCATCGAGTCTTTTCAGTTCAGGAAAGGAGGTTAGTGTCGTGAATGCTTTGCATGAGAGGCAGCAGCAGACACACTGTTCTCCCATTAAAGAAATCAACTGAGGTGAATTTCTCTTTGTGTTAGGCAGTGCAGGCACATTATCTGACTGCAAAGTCAGCTTGAAAAGTGCATTTTGCTTTCACAATGCAATCAATACGAGAAGCAATGACGAGCTAGACTGGGAAAAAAATGGCCCAAAATCGAATGCAGATTCAATTCAAACAGTGAAGTTGAGGTGTTTCTCAATCAGTGCCACTAAAGACTTTTACTGTTTTCAAGACCAGTTTAATGACAACAAAAAGTTCACCTTGACAGTCAACATAAAATAAAATAAAAAAATGGTAGGGATTTGCTAAACATGCAGACATTAAAAACCCCTGCTCCATTTATCTTTTGATATGTTTTCAAAATGTTTTTGAATACATATCGTTTTTATTTTGTTTGAGCCAAAATAAATAAAAATAATAATAAAATAAAATAAAAGGTTGTCCAGGATATGGTTTCTGCAAAGTAGCAAGAATTCATCAGAAATTCACCTCTGAGTTGTGAGCAGAATTTTGACGCAGAGAAAAACCCGCCCCCGCTTCCCGTCATCCCTTGGTTTACATTCTCTCCCACTAGCCCACAGCCCCTTACATCCCAGGCTAACGTTACCGGTGCAATATCAGAGCTGTCCAGCCGTACCGTTCCGAGCCAGATTCCATGTCTGGCGAGGAAAACAAAGACGTTCATGGATCTATTCGTCTGCAAGTGCATCGGAATGGAGCAGAGCAGGAAGCTTGTGGCTTGTGGTGGTAGCTTCAACGTCACACCCACAAGATCTTTCAAACGGAAATTTTCGTCTGCTCCTGATTCACAACTATTTGAATAAAGACATTAATGACATTCTTTAAATATGTCCTCCATCATCAGAAAATGCTACAAGAACATGTTAAAAACAACAAAGGCACCATTTTATTTGGAGTGAGTCACCTGTGGTAAACCTCAAATGTGTTTGAGGCATAATTTGTTTAAGATATAAATCGATGACTCTATTTGCATAAAAAAGGTATCTTAAATCAGTAATTTCCTGATTTAATTAACCTTTTAATCAAAAATATGTATCTTCTTTATATATTACATATAATTTTGTCATCAGAAATGAGAACTGGCCGTTTCAAGCTTTAAAAAGGGCTGTGGAGGGGGAGGAGAGGGGCGTCTTTCAATGTAAATGAAAATATAAATAATTCCAACCACCCCCTATTCTATGCTGGTCTAGATATTTTACCCAAAGCAGAGACACATTTAACATGTACAATGCAGAAAGATGACCATGTGTGCTAGTATGAGTGTAGCATCACTTAAATGAAGGATGGAGGAGGAGAAGACCACTAAAACCTGATGCTTGCTCAGCATTTCTGTCTTTGCTCAGGAGACCTCTCTCCAAAAATGGAGGTGGTCTTTTGAAGATTGTTGTCATAAATCCCGTTTTCTTTTTGCATCCCTGTAGGTTTCTCCCATCTTTTCACAGTTTCTCCATCTCTCCTCATCACTCTTCCACTTCAGCAGCTGAGTAATTGATCAGCTTGAACTACAGGAAAAACAAAAAAGCTGCAGCCTCTGGGGGCGGACAGTGAGCCCTGCTCTGCTGGTCCCTCAGCGTTAATCAAAGCTAAAGCCACCGTGTTCCTACCTGCACAGGTAGAACCCACATCCGACACGCAAACGGATCATAAATAATGCAGCAGCAGCAGCAGACAGATCTGGGACTGAAAGTACCTTTGCTTCTCGGAGCAAAGCTGGTTTCTGACAACTGGGGTCATCGGCTTGTTTGGCTCCTGAATTAAAGATTTATTTGTTGATGTCAGGAGGATTCAGCTTTGGAAAGGCTTCAGGAAGGAAAAGACCGGATGAAAAAAAAAGCAAAACTGAACCTGAATGACGTTTAAAAAATCATTCTGTTTGGAGACTCAGAAAACATGTTTATGAAAAGAAATCTGTCGAACTATATACAATCTTATAAAACATGAGTGATAAAAAAATCAGAAATGCAGATTATGAAGAGCTTGGAAATGAAAAAGAAAAAAGTAAAAACTCCATATTATGCAACAACAGAGCAAAAGGGAAGAAAAAGATGAGCACAAGTGTCAAATTATTGTGATGCAATCAAATCTCATGTCAAAGCATTTATACGTTTAAAAATACTTCAAATATTTTCCAAGAAATGGTAGAATAAAACAAATAAAAGACAGAAAAAATAATAAGTTTTAGTTGATAGAAAAGAAGGACTTTAATTAAAATGGGGGATGAGTTTGCAGCTCCAAACAGAAGAAAAATAACAGAAGCGAATGATGAGTGGAAGGCGAAGATAAGAAAGTTTGTTAAAACACTCCACACAATAATGGAAGGATAAGAGGAATTACAAATGCGACAGTAATAGCTGGGAGGGAAAAAAAGAAGATACAATCATTGAATATTTACAAAGACGCCAATGAACCAGGAAACTCGGAAATTCAAGCAGTGCTTCCCACTGCTGTTTATTATACACACTAAAATTGAAAAAGCTGCCACAAAGCCGCACTGAGATAATGAGGAAAACGCTTCAAAAAATGGACCATTTATTTTAACATTCAATGTAAAAAATATGAGCAAAAGTATGAATAAAATATCTGCCTTGATTAAACTGACAGCAAAGGAATTATGTCCCATTAAAAAAGTAATTTCAGGAGAGCAGAAAGTGTAGGAGATCTGGCTTTGGGTTTAATTGGAAAAACCCTTCAACTCAAAAAGGAAACATTGGAAACGTGAAAGGTTTCAAAGTGGAGAAAAAAGTCCTGAGAAGTTTCCATCTATTCACTAATCTGAGAGCAGAATTTTAACTCATTATCACCAAATCTTTGCCAGTCTACAGGTGAGAAAACTGCAGTTTTACACCAGAAAAAACAGACTTTCTTTGTCCTAAATACAGAATTATAGTTAGTAGATTGTTGTTCGGTGCAAAGCAGGAACAAACCGTTAAAACGTCTGTTATTGAAATGTACTTTAATAAGGAGAGTTCTCAGGAACGAGCACGAAGTGGTGGTTAGGCTCCGGGCTGATGACGGATGTCTTGGGTTCAGGTGGGACAAACCCCAGAGCCTTGAAGCTGATGGTGGTGAAGGACCAGACCATGACAAAGCAATGTTCCTGGTGGAGAAGGATGGCCAGCAAATAGAATAGACGATAAAACGGTCATAAATTTAAAAGCAAAAATTTATGGATGGATGGTCATAGAGAGGAGCGGCTGCATCTTACGGTGATCGCAGGTGTGTCTACAGTTCCCTTGAGTTTCAACATGAAAATGGAACGTAGCATTGCCGTGAGTGTGATAAATGTGTCTTAAAGCATTCTTAAGGGTAGGAGGTTTCACACGCTGATGACGCACAGGTAATGCTGTCCTGTGGCGTCCTAACACCACAGTCTAGTGGTTACTAAGGTGCGAGTCCGGCCCCCAACCACCACGCGTAAATGCTGCAAGCATGGGGTGCGCACGTGTTTCATTTCCGTATTTCTAACAGTCAGGCTGCAGCAAAGACTTATCCCTTATCCTGTGAAATTCACTAAGGGGCTCTCTGCACAGAATAAGGGTTTGAAAAAATCAAAAATCCACAAAACACACCTGCGTCTCACCTACTTCACTCTTAGGTGTTGGAGGAGAGGAGAGGCGGCCGATGAGAATTTGACACACAGCTCATGTTCGGTGTGAGCGTAGCTTTAGAAGGAGCGCCGTTTTCTAGAACAGAGAGGAGAAATTTGTTCCATTTCAAGTCCAATCCTCAAGAATGACAACGCTTTGGTCCGGCGCGCTGATGTCTATTTTCGCATTCAGTGTTGTTAATGTTATGTCTTGTTTTCTCCTAATTTTGTTGAGCTTAATATTTTCCAGAATAAAATACCTGAGTGCAACATGTCATATTTAAAACAAATGGCATAAAACCTCACAAGCTCTTGGACTCTCCTCTGTCGTCATCTTCACAAACTGCACTTGCCCCGTCTCCATGCTTAGTTACATTCGGCTCAGCTGCACTCCATAAATTACCCACTCCGTTTTTTGGATCACTACACTCATAAAGAACTCCAGATGTTCCCCGCCAAGAGAATTTGCTCAGCTGCGTGCTCCCTCTCTTCACCTGTGTGCCTCATCCTGCAGCCTTGACTGGAAGCCAGACAAACAAGCTGTTTATTTCCGTGGTTGTTGTTTTTTTTTCCCCTCCATTTTGGCGCCCTCTTCGTCTGTCTCGATGCTGGATCCAACCAATCAATACGGGAACTCTTCACCGGTAGCTGCTGGAAGCTGCAGTAATTACGTCCTCCATTATCTGACCACATCTCTTATTATGCTGCGAGCGGCCCTCATTAGCGTCCATAAACAGAGGAGCTCTGCAGAGCTTCCAACCACGCGAAGACGAACTAAAGAGTGGAGAGGTCAGGAACACAAACGGAGAGCCTGTTTCAGCGAGCTGCAGCCGCCTTCTCCACTAATCTGTGGAATGGATCAGGTGTGCCTTAGGCAGGGTTTCTCACAGTCCCCCTCAAACCTTCGTGGCTTCTCTGCACCTCCTCTCCTCCCTGTGATGGGAAACAGTGAGAGCTAAATCAAATTCTCCCCACAGCAGGAGAAACGATGGTTCGAATCAGCAGGTTGGGCCACTTAAGGAGCCGATGCTTGGAGAAGATGGAGGTGTTCTGCTTTCATGGAGGTGACGCTGACACGCTTCCATTCGGATTATTTATATAAATTACAAGGAGATTATTGAAAAAAATCTGTTAAAGTGAGTGGTGAATGGCTTTTCCCCACATACTTTATTGTCCTCGCCTATTGCAGGTCATTTTGCATAGTCTGTCAGGTGAATCCACACATGAGGTGGATTTTTCAAAGACCTAATCATTCAAAAAATAGTGAAAAAAATAGTAAATTGATTTATTTTTCATGTGAGGTTCACATTCACATTGTCACCTCCTCTTGGGAGGTTCCTCAGGTATCAATCAGTGCTGACGGATCCTCATCTTGGAGAAATGGTCACTGAACTGTGAAGCAGATAATTGGATTTAATGATGACACGCTTTGCTCTATTTCTCCACAATAAGTGATTTTTCATTAATTTTTTGTGATTGTGTCTCATTGCTCCAGTGCTCTGCCTGTTTTTTGTTGTCTCTTAGTCACTCTACTAGTTTCTCTTATTTATTAGCTTAGCTCTTAATTAGGCTTCTTCCCGTTTTAGTAGTTCTGTTTAAAGAACAAAACACATTAAATGACCACAATTCTTGGGCCTGCAAAAGTTTTTTTTTTTTTTTTTTTTTAAATATCTGTTCAATAAATATTGTTTTTTTAATGATCATATAAAATAGTCATGACTGGTTCTTTACGTTTTTGGTCTTCAGTAGGTGTCTGGTTTGGTTTCTGACTCAGGTTGGCTGTGGCTCCTTCAGGTAGGACCCCGCCCCCTTCTTTGGTTCACCTGGTGTCACTCCTGCCTACAAAATGATAGTTACTACAATGATCTGAAGTGATGTCTTTATGGTATAAAATTAAGTTTTTTTGAGATTATGCTTACATGACAAAGTAACTAAACAAAAAGTTATTTTTGGACTTAGCTTTTCTTTTTTTAAATGTTTAAGGTGTTTCGCTTCAAAAAAAATTTCTGCTAAGGAAGTTTCCTGGAAGATTTTTTTTTTAATTTGAAATAGTTTATTTCAAGCAATCAAATAGGAATAATACACAAAACAATACAATCATCAGTTATACATTCATACAATAACTAATCAAACTTAGGATGATTAGACATAAAATTAAGTATTGCTTGAAAGGGAGTGGAAGGAAGCGAACTTCTATAATCCCACCCTGTTCTACTGTAACCATTTTATTACATGATTTATCAATATCCGGTTCCGAGAAAGCACATGACAAAGATGAATTACTTAAATTATTTTGTTTATTTTATTTATTTATTATTTTTTATGATAAAGTAATAAAGTAAAGAAT
>JAUDJI010000804.1:0-12519 GCA_037389245.1 Oryzias sinensis | reverse complement strand
ATGTATAAATCTTCAAGCTTAGACAAACCCCTCTCATTCCATTCCTGCTTTTGACCACATTCTTAATGATAATTACTCAAATGTCTTTTCAACACAGATGCAGGAAGTGAGGTAATTTTGCAAACAGTGTAATGTGGACAGCAAAGGGTTTCGAAATGGATCTTGGCCTTCGACTGTGGGAGATGATGTCAAAGAGATCAAATTAAGTGTTTGAGAAGGTTTGGGGTGCCTTGGGTACGTTAAAGAAAAGCTTATTTGATACTTTACATTTATAAAAATAAAATAAATAAATATAAACTACTTTCAATATGGTCTTACAATTTGTTGAGCATCATGATAGTTGCAGGTTTCTGTACATGCTAAAAATGTCCATATAATACTCGTCATGGAATGTTTTTTTGGTCTATGGAAAACGTTCATCTAGACCACTAATATTGACCACATAATTTTTTTGGTCTGTTGTATTACAGGAGAGTGAGCTGCAATCACTTGTCCATGTGGAGTTGAGTACTGCGTGAAATTCAAACTCAGAGCAAAGAATCCATGGGGCTTTGTCGATATGTTGCTGTCATAGAAGAACTTCCCTAATGTAATAGTGTATGTGCGGGGACTGGCATTGCATGCTAACCGCAGGCAGCCACGGATCTTTGGACCTTTTCATGGAAGGTTAATGGATCCAACATGTTGAGTTTCAGACACGATTCTTTTTATTAACTCTTTGTAGGACAAAACAACAGCAGTACAACTGACACTGACGCCTAATGGTAAAATTACAGTATTACAACACTCCCCCTTACTTTCACATTCTTTAAAACCTTAAAGACAAAGCCTTTTCTTCTCTCAGTTTATTTTTTACGAAAACTTAAATGCCAGATATCTTTCTTCAAACTCACTTATTGTATCCCGTAACCTTAATAAACCTAATTTTTCTCCTTTCTTTTACATTTCTTATCTACATATTCATTTTCTTACAAAACAAAATATTTATGAATACATTCAGTGGTAACCTGTCAAAAAAATATTCAACTATTCTTACACAAAATAAAGTCCAATCTCTCCTCTGAGACTTTGAAACCTCTGTTTGGTCAACAGCTTGGTCAAGATATCTGCTTTCATATTGTCTGTTGGACAATATTGTAGATTAATTTGTCCACTTTGCTCACATTCACAAATGTAGTGATATATAATATCTATGTGCTTTGTTCTGGAGTGATCCACTGGGTTTTTTGCAATTGAGATGGCACTTTGGTTGTCTTCCAGGATCACTGTGGGCGTATCCTCCACTCCAAGATCAGCCAGTAAAGGTCTCAGGCAAACTCCTTCTTTAGCAGCAACATATTCAGCTTCTGCTGTTGAGAGTGCAACTGTTGCCTGTTTCTTGCTGAGCCAGCTCACCGCTCCTCCACTCAAAACATGGTGCCTGTTGTCGAGCGTCGGTCATCTTGGTCACCAGCCCAATCCACATCTGAAAATCCAATCAAAGAGTCTGACCGTTCATATTTAAAAGCAAGATTCACTGTCCCTTTCAGGTATCAAAGTATCCTCTTCACAGCAGTCAGATGAGCAGTATTGGGATCTGCATTGAACTTTGAGACAGCATTCACAGCTTGAGCTTTGTCTGGTCGTGTGGCTATTGAAGCATCTAGCAAACTTCCCACCATTGACTGGTAGTTTTGTTGGTGTACTGGTTTACTAACACAATCACTTTTTTTTAGTTTCACGTTGGTATCAGCAGAAGTTGCTACAGGATTAGCATTTTCCATCCCGTATTTCTTAAGTATGGCTTCAATATAATTCTTCTGATGTAGAAAGACACAGTTCTTCTCTTTTTCTTGAACCACAGAGATGCCCAGGATGTAGGACAGTTCCCCCATGTTTTTCATCTTGTAGCGCTTCTAAAGAGATGCTTTCAACTTGTTCATGCCCTCAGTTGACTCTGTTATCAGAATGAGATCATCCTCATAAACTGCAAGTATCTGAAGCTCCTGTCTTGATCTCTCAAACACACAGGGATCTGATGTGCTCTGTTTAAACCCAAGTTTCATCATGAACTCTGTGAAGGCTTTGCTCCAGCAACGAGGAGATTGCTTCATTTTTTTAATTTGCACACCAGGTGTTCCTGTCGTGCTTTGGTGTATCCTTCTGGTTGCTCCATATAGATTTCTTCTTCCAAGTGTCCATTTTGAAACCACATTGCTTCTTACATATTGTTGTACAGAGAAAGTTGACATTTCATAACTACTTTCCATTTAATTGTTGTTTTTATTAAACATCACAAATGAGCAGAGAGATGTCAATAGTCTCTCTGGACTGTTACTACACATTGCATGCTAAAGCCAGAAACTTATGGATGAACAGGCACAAATGGTAGAGTACACCTGTGGTTACCATCCACTCACGCCTCCAAACCTCTACCCAAATTCACCCCTCCCCCACTCCACCACTGGCCTTCATCAGGGCAAATTATTTTCCCTGACGAAGGCCTGTTTGGCGGAAACGCATGTTGGCAAGCTTTTTCAAAAATAGCCATGTACTAATAAAGGCTTTATATCGTAATGTCCGCCTGAGTGTTTTACAGACTTTGCTTTAATCATCATTTTTTTTTTCAAAAAATGTGGCATCTTTTGCAATGCTCTTACAAATTTTCTTGAAATTCTGTGAAAAATTACTAATTTTTGGTGCTTAAAAATTAATTTCTGGTAAATACTTCCACAGGTACTGCCTTTTAAAGAGTTTTTTTTCTTCCATTAGTAGACCCAGGTCCTGGATAACACCAAGAAGCCACATAGCAATGGTGGACAACACGAATTTGACTGGTTTTGACTCTTGCAGTTTGGGTTTAGAACGGGGTGTTGATGGAATGGTAGGCAAAGAGAATGTGCAGCGATAATTAATCTTAAAAAAAATATTTTAGTGTTTTAAAATTTAAACCTTTTGTTTATGTACTGTACTAGATCCTAAATAGTTGTCTCAAGGTTATCGAGAAGGTACTTTAGCTCTTTTAGGAATTCAAATTACTATCATCAATTGTAGCTGTGACAATGAAATGATTACACTTTCTCCATCACAGAGAGTGGAACATGTTTTTGCTGCAAACAACCATGTCACTCCCACTTTGTTCCCACCATTATCAGCAAACCTGATTGGCTGCCTACCTGTATTTAATCATATTTCTGTAAGCCAATACAGAATTTGATTTTTTGATCATGTTTTGCTATTGTTGTATTTTTACAGACAGTCTGTAGTGGATCATCGTCGCTGTTTCCATTCCCAGACCCTGGATCCTCTGTGTAAACATATTTAAAATGTCCTTGATTATTGATGCAAACAGACAACCAAAAAATTGCTATGCTTTTAACACATTTAACTGCTACTGAGGCCACAGGCCAGGGAGATTTTCTAAGTGGCAGCGATTAGAGAAATGAGAAGAGAACACATCTATTCAGGATTCTAGAGTGCTGGGCAATGTCTTAACTGTAGTTCAGTTTTAAACTACTTATTTTTTTACAAGATCTTTGGTTTCCTTTGTTAGTTGATTAACACTATAAAAAATATAGATCCGGCAAATATCAAACTAATGAGCTTAAATTAATAAAGAAAAATTTACAATCACATCTATTACAGACCAAACAGGAAATGTCACTCACGACCCGGTCAAAATTAATAATGCGTTTAAAGACTTTTATCAAAACTTATACACATCACAGATCAATCCATCAGAGCAAAACATCAACTCATTTCTTAATAATGTAAACCTACCCAGGTTAAATGAAGACTAAATTACAAATTTAGACTCACCGCCCTCGTTGTCTGAACTTCATGAAGCTCTGTTACTTATGCCTAATGGCAAAGCACCAGGGCCTGACGGCTTTCCTGCTGAGTTTTATAAAGAATTCTGGGAACAACTGGCACCAACATTTTATAAAACAGTCACATTTATTAAGGAAAGCCAATCACTGTGGTTATTGAATTTAGTTGTGTTGAACACCATTACCCAGCATGCATGTCTGACCCAGAATGCTTAGGGAGTAGTCACGTGCTAGTGCACTGAGCAGAGAGCTTGGAAGCTGTTGATTGCTATGCACTATGTAGTATTGTTGAAAGAGACAGTTAAATAAAAAAGTCTTAGAAACACAGCTACAGCGACTTACGCGGCTTACTTTAAGATAAGCAAGACAACACATGGTGTCAGAAGTGAGCACCAAGATTAAAGAGAAAAAGTCTCTGTCTTGTGCAAAATTAATCACATAAAAACAAAGATGACTGGCCACACAGGCGAACGCGTTCCTATAAAAGGAGGCTGCATTGCAACATTCAAACAAAAATACAAGCACAACTGCTTGTTGTGGATATGTTTAACCGATTCTAGGACTAAGCACGTCTGTAAAGCTGTACCTAATTAAAGTGTCTTTGTAGTGACATCACTAGAAGTGACAAATGATAACAACTCGCTCATGAAAGAGTACAAAGATTGCTTTGAAGGACTAGGATGTTTACCTGGAGAGCATAGAATATGCGTGGATTATTAGTGTCCCTCCTGTCGTGAATCCCTGTAGGAGAGTTCCATTTGCACTGCGAGAAAAACTGAAAGACGAGCTAGCATGCATGGAAAAACTTGAGGTCGTCAAAAAGATAGATGAACCAACTGAATGGGTCAGCTAACTGGTAGTCATTCAAAAGAAAACAGGTGCTTTCAGAACGTGCCAAGACCCAAGAGACTTAAACAAAGCAATCAGAAGAGAACATTTCAAGTTGCCAACCAGGGAAGAAATCATGGCACAGTTTGCGGGAGCTAAGTGGTTCAGTAAACTAGATAACTCGTCAGATTTTTGGCAGCTGAGGTAAGACAAAGAGAGCTCAAAATTCTGTACATTCAACACGCCCAAAGGCAGGTACAGGTTTCTTCGCCTACCATATGGAATTCGATCTGCACCCGAAGTCCATCATAAGACTAAACACATGATCTACGAACACATACCAGGAGTAGAGACCATGATGGACAACATCATTGTCTGGGGGACTACCCGAGAGGAACATGACAAAAGACTGAGACAAGTGTTGAGTGAAACTTTAGAGACTAAATAAACTAATAACTTAATAAACTAACAAACTAAATAAAGAAAAATGTGAGTTTGGAGTGAAGACGCTTACTTTTGTGGTCGATGTCATCAGTGAGTGAAGCCAGACCCAAAAAAAAGACATCAGCTATAAACAACATGGAAAGACCAACCAACAAAGATGAAGTTAGGCGGTTCTTGGGATTTGTAATCTATCTGGCCAAGTTTGTCCCAAAACTGGCAATCCTGACAATACCCCATAGGAGTCTTCTTGAAGAGAAAAATGAATGGATTTGGTCTCATAAACAAGAGCAAGGTTTTCTGAAACTGAAAGAGGTTTTGACACAAGAACCAGTGCTAAAGTTCTATGATCCAGGGAAGAGGACCAGAATTTCAGCGGGTGCATCACAGCATGGCTTGGTAGCAGTGCAGTTGCAGCAACACGATGAGCAGTGGCTACCTGTAGCATAAGCATCCAGAGCGTTGACAGGAGCAGAGTCCAGGTACGCTCATGTAGAAAAAGAACTATTAGCCATGTACGCATGTGAGCAGTTCCATCAATATGTCTGTAGCCAAACGTTTGAAGTGGAAACTTAAATAAACCATGGTGTTCATCTTGTCCAAAGCACTGAGTGATTGTCCTGTAAGGATACAGCGGATGATAATCAAGCTGCAAAAATATGACCTGCACATGATGTACACAAAAGGAAAATACATGTACACAGCAGACACTTTGTCTAGAGCAGTGGACACAGAGGAAAAAGAGGACAGCGGAAAAGGTGCAGAAATACAAGCATATGTGGACATGATTCTGACATCTCTGCCAGTAACTGCTGACTGAACAGAAAAAATACGAACAGAGACAAATGCAGATGAAACGATGAAAGAACTGAAAAGAACAATACTCAAAGGATGGCCTGAAAACAAAAAAGAATGCCTTCAAAAATACAAGACTTCTGGTACTGCAGAGCAGAGCTCACAGTGGTGGATGACAGTGTTAAAAGGAAGCAAGTTTGTCATTCCAACCTTCCTGCGCAAGCAGCTTCAAAAGATACATAAAGGTCACCTTGGAGAGGTCAAGTGTAAATGCAGAGCAAGGGATGTAATGTACTGGGCAAGAATCAACCAAGACATCAGCTAGATGACAGCTTCATGTGAACTTTGCCGCACTTACAGGCCGAAACTACAAGCTTAGCTACTGATGTCTCACCCAGTTCCACACAGACCTTATTGTAAGGTTGGAACTGATTTGTTTGACTGTAATGGTAAAAGTTTCTTGGTGGTAACAGACTACTTTTCAAACTATCTTGAAGTCAGAGCGCTGCAGTCAACATCAAGTAAAGCAGTGATTAGTTTCCTGAAGTGTTTGAAAACAGCTCATAAAGGAACACCGTGTCTGGCAAACAGACAATGGACCACAGTTTTCCAGCAGTGAGTTTGCTGATTTTGCTAAAGATTGGCGCTTTAGACATGTAACATCAAGTCCAAACTATCCAAAGTCCAATGGCTTAGCGGAAAGCTCTGTAAAGACTGTGAAGATTCTACTGAAAAAAGCACACTACAGAGATGACTTTCAAAAGTCTTCTGATCTACCGAGTACACCCTACAAAATGGATTGTCACCAGCTCAGATTCTGATGGGAAGGCGCATTCACTCCAACCTACCAGTACATGAAGACTTGTTGACCCCAAAGGCTTAGGGATCCCTGAGCTCTCTGGCAAGACCAAGAGCCGGGGATCACATTACATCTGAGCCTGGGGGTGTCCATGTCCCTGTGGTGTGGGTTCTGGTTCTTTCCCCTGAGTGCTGGGCCTCACCAAATTTCCAACTGTGGGTGAACCTGGTCAGGCCACGTTTACAACACTTCTTGTGGGCCCCCTCTTCCCCTGAGGGTCCTGCTCCTGGGCGGGGACGGCTGGCCCCTGCCCTGCTCTCTCCTGGACCAACCGTGGGCCGAGTGGGTGGCTGCCTGGAGCTCGGGTGGGTCTCCCTTGGGGGGGCCTGGCTCGTACCTGGAGTTGGGGTGGGGGGATGCCCAGAACTCCTGAGTAGTGTTGGGGTGCTCCTTTGGGGCTGTGGGCATTCTTCCTGGGCGGGGGGCTGCTGTCCTGGTTGGGCTGGAGCTTGCACTCTTTGTCCCCCCCATGCCTCCCTGCTCTCTGGCTTTGGGGGCCCCGTGGTCATGCTGGCCTGGCCTGGGTGGCGGTTGTTCTCTATCTGCTACCGTGCGGGCGTTGGGGGGGTTCTAGCTGCTGCCGCGGTGGGGGTCTTGGTGTGGGGATGACTGGGCACTCTCCCTCCTTCTTTTACATTCCATCATCCATTTTAGAAGAACATAAACACTCACTTGAGCGCAGGTGTTAGCCCACCTATGCATAGATATTTTGTGATTGAATGAAATATTTCACACTAGTTGGTTTGAAGGCATACGTATGTGTGTGGGAACAGTATTTGTATTTTGTACATGTTAACATGAGAACATTTTTGGAGCCAACAGGTATGTTTATAACATTTGAGTGTGTGTGTGTGTACAGGCCCCACCCTTATAGACGTGTATTACATTTGAACCTCACCATCATAAGTATAACCATCCAGAAACTTGTTGCTTTATGCGGCTTCATGGTTTTACCCCCCCCTTTCTATAATCACCCTCCTATTCCCCCCTCTCTAACATCCCTCTCTCTTCTTCCCTCCTTTTCTTTTCCGTCCGGTTCAACACAAGATTTTCAAATATGATTTAAAAGTTTGCCTGATTACAATAGGGGTTCATTCAGACATAGTAATATGTCCAACACAAGAGGCGTTCAGCTCTCATCTGTTTGCCCAGCTGTCGGACAGGACAGGTTAAAAAAAAAAGCCACTATAAAAAATATCTATTCAATTTTTAGTCTTTGAACCCTTGGAAGCCCGATCATACATCCTGTTTGAAGTGGGCAGTTCTGCTTGAGCCCAATAAAAAAAAACAAAAAAAAAAACCTCAAGTTCCCACCTTTTCCTTAGTTTGCTTCAGTTGTTTTTCTTGTTTAACCCTTGTGCTATCCTAGGTACTTTAACATGGGGAGTTGGGTCATCTAGACCCACTAGACAGTGCGCTGATCCTTTTTTCTTCAATGATGTGTGATCTTCACTGGTGTCCATGGATTACATGAAATCTTTCTACCTTTATCCACCTTTCTCATGGTAGGGAGAACACGTCAATGTAAGGGTGGGGTCATATAAGATAGCACAAGGGGTATATGTATGAAAATGCTGCACTTTTATTTCCTTATGTAAAGCTGTGCTTTTTCTAGACATATTGCACACCTCCTCTCTCCCCAACACTGAAGGACACTTGGCAGAAATGTTCTGGTTTGATGTGTCATTGCATCAACTAAAGTATACATTTGAATACCGTCCTTTAATCAAAAACATTTTTTTTCACACCCCCAGGGTCTGGCAAAACAAGGGTGCTCGAACAACTGTGGCGTTTGTTATGATTGAAAGACCATGACTGTTCTAGTACTTATTATTGTGAAGCAGAAGGGTTCAGGCAAGTCATCACCGTGGGTTATTTGTAGGGATGCATGAACTAAGAGATGGACTGAAATTAGGAAGGTAATCATTTATTTTCAAATTATTCAATTAAATGCTCAACCAAAAATGACTGAAAAAAAGCTCGCCATGGAGTAGAAATGACCAAGTTCATTAAATGCTTCCTTCAAAAGAGTTCAATACAATATAGATCTAACTTTCTCACAATGTCAATAGTTATGGTGCACAGGTTGCCCGTTGTGCTTCCACTCCATAAGAAAAACAAAGACTGAATACATGTGTATATGTGGCTTTCAAAAGGAGGGGCACAGGTGAGTGAGATGAAAAAAAATCAGTAGTGATAGTTAGGAAGAAGGACAGCTCTCCATTACCTTACAGCAAGTAAGGTAATGGAGAGTGTGTTTGGAAAAGTTAATTCTTGAAAATTAGAGCCTTTAATTACAATGTAGGATTTTCTCTTCTTTTTCTATTTACTTTTGTAATTGAAAAGCGGCTTAAAACTCACTAATGGTTTTTTTGATAATTTCTCCCCTTATGCAATATGAACTGACAGTAAGGCCGCTGCAGGGAGAGGCAGGGTTTTAACATGAATAAACTGTTATACAGCTATACGGCTCTGGAGAAGGGGCCGAGTAAGTACAAGGATTGTGCAGACAAACAATGATACAGCAACAGACATGGGCAGGATAATACATGCCATTATATATAGGTAAAATTCAGAAATATGAAATGTATACGAAGGATGCACTCTTGGGTGCTGGTACAAACTGAACTATTGCGTATTTATTTCTTTAAATGAGAACTTGCAGCAAATAAGAAGATGGTGGTGTTCTTCTGTTAACCATCTTTTCTATGCCGTAAATGCTCTTCATATGATCACACTTTCTAATTACCTTTTTTTAACATGTTTTACTGAATTTGGGGATGTAGAAGATGCTTCACTAGAAAAGATGTGTTCTGAATCCATCTTATCGGGTACTATTGAAGGTAGAGTTGTTGTACACACATACATAAACTGTTCCCTGCATGATTTAATTCTCTGTTAGATTACTTTGAGTGACCTGATACTTGTGAAGTGATATTTATGCCAACACATTGCAAATCAAACTTTCTTAGTAGCAAATGAAAATATGAAATATTTACTTTTAAAAAACTTTTTTTTTTGCGTTTGCAACACAAATGTTTCCCCACGTTAGACCCATCCCATGGGAGGGCTGTAATAGGCAGACTGCTAACAATTTGGTGTATAAACCCCATGCGGCCAAGAAAAAAAGCACAGCTTTGGTAACATGTATTTAGAAATATATGTGGGAACTTTCAACTTCTATCCTAATATGAAAATAACTAACCTACCAAATCAAAAATAAAAAGTACATGTGAAGCATTAATTTAATTACCTCTCTAATTCTGTAAGTAGCAATATTACACATGAAAACTTGTAAAATGCAAAGAAGAGAGTGGCAATTAGGGTAATGAAGAAGAATCATGTACAGTGGGCGGAGTTCAGAGCATTTGGATGGAGCTCAATGTATCTGATCCCACCCACATTGAGACAGACTCACTTTGCATACTATAGGGTAGTTATTACTTTTGGACCACACAATGATACGTCATAAGGGGTTATTCATCAAATCCTCTCTACCTCTCACTCATGGTGCAGAAAGAAATAAGCATAACATGATAAAAAACCAAGGGCAAAACAAAATAAAACAGCCAGATAACAAAACACACAGACAAATACCCACACGTTGACCCCAATCTCCCCACACAGGAAAAGGGAATGATATACCACAATTCCTTGCGCTGCCAGATCAGACAGCAGGCCCAATCCTGGTGTGTCTGTGACCTTTACAATATTAGCTATAAATCCCATCATGCAGTGCGTCAACTGCCCTGCCGAGCACCTGTGTTGCCAGAATGGCAATATTTCTGTACCACAAGCGTATGACATTAAATTACGAACAATAATGTTTTACTATAAAATATGTGCGGTCATACGATTATTTTTTGTGTGTGATTAATTAATTGTGAACTGCAATTAAGTAAACTATTTTTAGTTCACAATTATTTTTGATCTAATGATTGCTGTAAACAGCCAAATTTTTAAATATTTTCATTTAATTCAGGAAAAGACCAAATTGCAACTAAAAAACTTTATGAAGTTTCCCTTGTAAAACAGTCTTCCAACCTGTACTTTTACACCAACAAGGGGTATTTTTTTTTCAGTCTTGAACAATTAAGAAATATCAAAACCAAACTTAAGAGCAAACCATCAGGTTCAGTATGCTCAAATTTAACACAAGTAGGAAAAAAGTAGCAATACATTAAATATAGACCACTAACTTCTTATTTATATCTAAATACATGTTGACATATATCATTCCACAGTATAATGCCCAATGCGATGAGCCCTCCACGTACCAGGATGTCCAGGATGGTCCCTGCCTTTGCCCAAAGTGGCCGGTATAGGCTCTGGTAGCCCCGTGACCCCGAAAGGGACAAAACAGGTTTAGAAGAAGAAAAATTTATATATAATAGTTATATATAATAGTTGTGCCGTTTTGACTTTATTTTGGGTTATTTCTTTAAAGAACTGCAAAGTTGCACATTGATAATGTTACAGCAGCATCATGGTGCGTGCCGCAGAAACTGCTGTACAAAGACACCAAGAAGTGAACTGGGGGCAATGTAAGAGGTGTTTCCAGCCGAGTTAATATAAAACGTTCATGCAAGTGAACAGTTGGAGCCTTGATTTTTAAATTTGATAACATGACAATAGTTATAGATAAAAAATTAGATCAACCTGATAAAAAAATAAAGCGCTAATTTGTCAGTAATTAATAAATCATGACTAACGCGACATTTTGACACCACTATAAAATAAAGAACATATTTAGTTTTTTTATAAAGCAAATGTTTGCAGTTATTTAGAAAGAAATGTAAAAATATGGAACCATGTAGAAACAAAACCCAGTAAAGATTAGTTTGGTGAATTAAAAGCATTATTTTCCATTAAGCAAAAAGCTACTATACAGGGTTTAACGTAAACATTAAACATAAATGTGTATCTGAGCGTGTGCTCACAGATACACATGTCCCAGAAGGGTCAGATAAACAGGTAAATAATGTTTTATGTTTATTAATGAGGCCAAGCATGACCCGTAAGGTGTTAAAGCTACAGCATTAACTACACTCAAAGCCAATTATGTCTCATTTACCTCCAGCACCATTTAAAAAAACATGACCTATAATTGAAAACACGCAAATGAATATTCAGAAAGCATGATTAGATATCCAAAGCTTCTTCCTCATTATTTTCATTGGCAGCCGCTGCTATGGTTAAAAACTAAATTTTAATGCTTTTTTTGTCATGTTATGTTTGTCTTGTGTTTTTGTTCACTCTTTTCTTTGGCTTCTGTGCAGGCTGACTGTGACTCCGCCCATTATTCTGGTATACCTGTTAACCAGTCACATCTGCCTGCACTTAAGTAATTAGTCTCAGTGCATTAAAGAAACTCTGCTTGTACCTTTAGCATTGGCTTGTTCTGTTCCCTGGCTAGTTTTCTGAGTGCTAGTACTTAGTTCAAATGTGGCTTTTGCAATTTTACCCCTTGGACCCTGCTACAAACATTCTTGTGGTTCTTTCCTGCATCTCGGTTTTGTCCCACTTTCCCTTCTCCTTTTCTGCCTCATATTTTACATATTTCAGAACCTAAAGGAGGAAATATGTCAGTGAATTAGTATAAATTGTGAGGCAGAACTGAGGTCTCACTTTCATGCATCTCATACATACCCGTCTTGTAGGGAGAACATAATTGGGATCCAGTTTGAACACAAACCCCCTGAATCCAATATTTTCCACAATAGTGGAAGATATTGGATAAGGTTGTGTGTCCTTCACTATCATAGAAACAAGGGCTTCATCTAGTTC
>JAUDJI010000803.1:0-12521 GCA_037389245.1 Oryzias sinensis | reverse complement strand
TGCAGATGGGGGGGGGGGGTGAGCAAGGAGGGGAGGTGTGTGCGTGGAATATATTGTGTGTTCGGAGGACGGAGCACTTAGTTAAATAAAGAGAAGGTGTCATTCCCAATAACTGTTTTGGAGTCATTCTTATTCCGCTCTGGAGGTTGACGGTTTCCAACGGGAAGTGAACCCCGAAGGAGAATTCCCTTCGGCCCTGAAGGAAATCTCCCCTGCGCTTCTGACCACGGTCGGAAAGACGAGAGAAAAGGAGAAGTCTTCGCACAGCGAAAGGTTCAACAGTAGACAAAAGTTCACTTTTAAAAACACAATTGCATGTATTAATATTAAACTGACCAACGTTTGCTAGAGGGGAAGGTTAACAAAAAAGTCCTCTAAACATTACCGACGTTAAATGCATTTTTCCCCCCCAGATTGGTTCTGTACACTATGCAGCATTTCATGCATTTACACCAGGAATAACACTTCAAAAGTACACCTAAATATCGCCATTTTTATTTCACTCCTTACGCTATTTAAAAAGTTATTACAGCCAATATTTTATAACAATGATTTAAATGCAAACTTAGGCATTAACTTGAGCAGCTATGTTTTCCACGCTAACTGTCTCTGTTTTGCAGATGCAGCGGTGTTGCTTTTCTTCTGGAATTTGTGCTCAAATTCACTGTAACTCTGCAGCAGCACGTCAAGTTCAGCTGGAGAAAAATACGCAGACCTCTTTTTTTCACGGTTGCCATGGTGACTCGTGATATCTGCGCTCCATTGATAATGGCTTCTTATAGACGCGGTGCGCACGCTCACTTCTGAATCAGTCCACTCAGAGTTGATTGACCTAACTCGGATCAGCTGCTCTGAAACAGAAAATTCAGAGTTGTTAATCTCTCGATTGACCAACTCAGAGTTCAAGTTCAACCTCAGAGTTGGTTGAACCTCCTTTCTGAAACAGGCCCCAGGTGTCTGAATTTAAATTTTTAGGGGTTATGTTGGATGACAAATTAACATGGAAATCTCATATATTTTATGTAAAAAATAAAGTAGCCAAGAGCCTTTTTGTTCTGAACAAATCTAAATATGTTTCACCATGTCATATTATGCACATGTTAAATTGCTCTTTGGTTTTACCTTATTTTACATATTGTATTGAAGTGTGGGGGGGGTACATATGAAACTAATATACGACCCTTAATTCTACTTCTGAAGAGAGCTATTCGAATTATTCACAAAGCTAATTTTAGAGATCACACAAATGAACTTTTTATTAAGTCAGGCTTATTGAAACTTAAAAATGTAATTGAATTGCAGACCTTATTAGTTATGTTTAAAGCCAGAAACAGAAATTTACCTGAAGACCTACAAAAGCTTTTTATTTTCACCACAGGAGATGAAAATCATAGCAGAAAATTTGATTTCAAACAACAGATTGTTCGAACATTAAAGCAAAAGTGTTTGTCTATAGCAGAGGTAAAAATGTGGAATTCCCAGGAGAATCAGTTAAAAAGTTGTCAAAATATTATTCAATTTAAACGGATGTATAAAGCTAAACAAATTAGTTTGTACAAACTTGACTGTTGAATGGAATGTTTGGAATGTATGTATTAAATGAATGGAATCATTATACTGTGTAGTGGAACTGTATATTGTCAAATCTGAGCACAGGTGATGGTGTGAGAAATGTAAACAGGATACAATGTTTAAAAGGGAGCAGATAATTATAATAATTGTATTCTTCAATTCTGCTCCCTTCTAATCATGAAAATGTTCAATATGTAAGAGAAACATGTAAACATTTGAACATCAATTTTCATGAAAGAAACAAATAAATAAATAAGAAATAAGCCTAATAATGAAGGCAACACATGCATTATGTATCTATATTAGCTATATTCGCCTACTATCAAAATGACTAAGTTGCTGCAAATACATAATGAGCATTATTAACGGTTACATGTTTTATTTGCCCTGCAGTGCATTCAGTGCAAGTTTAACTTCATTACAATATTAATGAATTATGTTTCATTGCTTTGATAAAATTAAAGAAATGTAATAAAGAAATCTTTGTGATTTGTAAAGAAAATTTTTGATGTCATTTTTATTTTGAGGATTCAAACAAAAAACAATAAAATGGACCGTGCGTGCCCCATGACAGTCAGCTGCACTCGAATGACAGAACAGCTTCAAGCATTTGCGGCGCCTGCAGACTTTCATTCAGCTCATTCAGGTGAATGGTCAATATGGTCTTGTTATGCCAGAGAGGAGACTGCGCTCTCAGCTTCTCCTTCTGCCTCCTCCTCTCTAAGACTCTAAGGAGTCCTGCAGTGTGTGGGACACAGATATTTCTCCAGCGCAGCCAGTTGATTGACAGCTCAACTTGCTGACAGTTTGGCTCCTGTTTTTCCCGCTGCAAGTGACGTACCTGCTGGGCGTTACAATATTTATTCTACACATTCTTACAGCATTGAAAACGTTAAGAATGTTTGTGTCATGTTTTTCCTCCTACAGAAACCATGTTAAAACAAAAAGTATATTTCTCTCTCCCATCTTTTTACATTTTCAAACATTTGTGAAAATGCTCCAGGGAGCCACTAGGGAAGCGCTAAAGAGCCGCATGCGGCTCCTGAGCCGCGGGCTGCCGACCCCCGACTTAGAGAATGCCCCAGCATGGTTGAGCCTGGAGGCCTCTTCTTGTGTCTTGTCCTCGTTAACGTCATTAATTTATGCTCCAAAGCAATTTCCGAGCACTGAAAATCACAATAACACTGTTGTCAAAGTCACATTGAAAATTTGGTATCAATTCAGACATTAGTTCAAAATAAATGTTCTTTCGTAACAATTTCCCATTTCAAAAAACCCTTCAGTGCACCATTCACCCTCAACAGTGGATGGAGCATTCTCTGTTTGGGCCTCCTTGGGTATCTGATCACTCAAGGACCTCTATATTGAGGGCACGTTTGCCTCCTTCATCCAAAATCAGTCTCAAGAACCCCTTTTCCCGCTCTTTGCTAATCCCAAGTTTTGTCAAAGAAAAAACACATCAGTTTCCACATCCAGACCACCTGACCATGACTCTGACAAGCTTCTGCTGCCTCCTCCATTATCAAAAGGGATGATATCATTTCTGTACAAGAGGATATGTTCTATGAGCCAATCTTCTACTAAGTCTATTAAAGTGGCATGGATTTAGGTTTTGTGATCCAGGACAACCTTTGGGAAAAAGTCCTGAAAGTGGGTCATAGTTCCTCATTAATTCAATGTAAGTATCTTCCAGTTGCCCCTCCAACCTAAACCAATAACAGCTTTGTTTGGTGTTGTCCCCAATGGGACAGCCTTGCCAACACTAAAACCTGATTCTGTAGCATTTCTTAGTCTTTCAGCTATTTTGTTGTGTTGAAAGTCTCCCTCTCCTCCTACGTGGGAAATCTGGATCAAAGATGTTTTAAACTTTAGCAAACTTAAGAAGATTAAGTTTAATCTATTTGGCACCACGGGCAATATTTTTAAAATCTGGCAACTCTTTTCTGGAAATGTTAAGACTTTACAATCCCGCAACATACCCACCTAGCTGGCTTTCATTTTCACACATTTTATTAAACTCATTATCACTTTAAACCATCACTGACCTCTGGCTGTTTTTTCTTTGTTTATGAAGACCATTTTGTTTTAATTTTTGTGTGTTCTATTGTTTCACATGTCTCTTTTTGTGGCTGTGGTGTGGTGCAGCGGTAGGGCGGTCGACCCATGATCGTAATATTGCAGATTCAATTTCCGCTTTGCACGCCCATGTGTCGAAGTGTCCTTGGGAAAGACACTGAACCCCAACTTGCCTCTGGTGGGAGGTTGGCGCCAGTGTTCAGCAGCGGAGCCGCCACCAGTGTGTGAATGTGTGAATGTGTCTATGACTGGAAAGCGCCTTGGGCCTTCAGGGAAGGTAGAAAAGTGCTATATAAGTAAACGCCATTTACCAGTTATTGGTAATTTCTGAACAGTTACTTTGGGAACACCGTATTTGTGCACCTTTTCTTTTTTTTGAAAAACCAGTGATTCTGTTAAAGGAAAAAAAATGCATACAATGTTTTATACCACTACATTTCTGTGCTAAAATCCAACAAAAATGATTTTAAAAAATAAATTCCAACACATTTATTACCAGGATGACAAATTCTAACAACGCTCTACACAGCCTGACCAGTCGGTTCATCATCTTCGTTGACACAAAAAACAAAATGTTTTGGTACCAGAGTACAGAACTCAGAACCTCCTCTGGGAACAATCAGGATGTCTGTCAGAGTTTAAGAAGACATGTTTCCTCTGCAGGTGAAGGAGGAAGGTGTGTGTGAGCTGATGTGGATCCAGTGAATCCAGCAGCATGGATCAGTGGGAGGAGACACAGGAGGGAGCCCCTCCCTCTAAAAAATGGAGAGATGGTAACCATGACAACCAGAGCAAAGCTCAGAGGTGAGATGAACATCTCCAACTGTCCATGATCTTCTCCATGTCAGAGCTCAGGACTCACACCAGCAACCTTCATTCTCCACAGGAACCAACCTGGACCTGGATCTGGACCTGGATCTGGATCTGAATCCAGCTGTGGGTCCTTCGGGAGTGACAGATCAAGGGATAAACCTCCAGACTTCAAAGTCATCCATCCAGGAGTGGACCAGTGAGTGTTTGTCAGAGTTTCTGGAGGCTGGATTCTAGTTCAGATGATCAACAGTTTTCAGATGAAGGACTTGAGGTCTGGTTCAGTTCTGGATCTCTCTGATCAGACTCACTTGGAGCATCATGTGTGTGATGAGATCTTTTCAGTTGAGTCTTCTGAGAGTCTCTGAGAGACATCAGAGATGTTGGAGAAGAAAACATGTTGACTGCTGACTCTGACTGACAGCAGCTCCAGTCTAATGAGAAGAATCACTGCAGACTCCTAGGATTCAGATTTTCATGCTTTCCAAACATCACATTGTTCTAGTTGGACTTTCTGCTCTCAGAATTTCTCCATTTCTACATGGAGACTTGGAATCAGCTTTTCTAGAAAAAAGTCTGGATTGACTGACAGAAAATGCTGAAAGCTGGAAACTGTTGATCCAAACATGTCATGTTATTCCAGACTAAACAGCTCAGTCTGTGTTCATGTCAAAGTCCATCAGCTGTTCATGAAGAAGCAGATCCTCCAACACTCTGATGCTTTGGTGTTTGCAGAGGTCAACAGGTCACACAGAGAGTCCAGTCTGCAGCCTCCAGCTGTGGATCCATGAAGAGTGACCGGTCCAAAGATCATCCTCCATTCTTCAGAACTGAACCAGGACCTTCAGACTCACAGTAAGAAGCAGTTTCTAGTGAACAAAGCAGAGTTCAGCTCTCAGCAGGAACAACAATGTTCTCATCAAGAACATCAGCTGATCCATCCAGGAAGGTCAACCATCTGCTGTGATGCTTTAGGTCTGAGAGGAAAGAAAAGAGTTGGACAACTCTGGAGGACACAAAGCTCAGTCTGTGAGGATGAAGCAAACAGCTGAACTTTTCTCTGAGCTCAGTCCAGACATGAGCTCCAAACACAGCTAAGGCATCATTTAGACCTTCAGATGGACTAGATCTGCTCTGGTTTCACCTGGAAACACATTTGCTCACATTCAGCACAGTCTGGATCCCAATATCTGAGTCTGGAGATCAGAGAGGATGTGCTCCATGATCAGAGTCAGTCTGGAACTTCCCACTGACTGCTGTGATTGTTGTTCACTAACGTTTCTCCTTAGTGTCCACAGAGAGAAGAAGAGGAGCGGACCCCAGTCTGCAGAAAGAGCCAGAGCTGGTGAGTCAGAGCCTGATCATCTGCTGATGGATTCTTCTGGAAACATGTGGAACACTCATGAAGGAGCTTTCTTCTCTGCTCTGTCAGCAGATGTTGGTCTGCAGGAGATGTTTGGAGAACATCAGATCAGTCTGAGGAGCAGAAGTCAACATGTGGCTGAAGGAACTGAAGAAGCAGGAAGAGAAACGCTCCTCAACAGGGTCTACACTGAGCTCTACATCACAGAGGGACTGAGACCAGAGACTCACACCCAACATGAGGTGATGCAGCTGGAGACCACCACCAAGACCAACCAGCTCCATGACACTGCAATCAAGAACCCAGACATCTTCAAAGTCCTCCCTGACCAACACAGATCCATCAGAGTGGTTCTGACCAGCGGAGTTGCTGGAGCTGGAAAAAGCTTCTCAGTGCAGAAGTTCACTCTGGACTGGGCCGAGGGCTTGGAGAACCAAGACATCAGTGCTGTGGTTCCTCTGTCCTTCAGGGAGATGAACTTGATCAGAGATGAGCAGCACAGTCTTCTCACTCTGATCCAGCTGTTCCATCCAACACTCCAGAAGATCCCAGCAGAACAGCTGTCTGTCTGCAAACTTCTGTTCATCTTTGATGGTCTGGATGAAAGCAGACTTTCTCTGGACTTCAACAACAGTCCGCTGGTGTCTGATGTCACACACAAGTCCTCAGTCAACGTGCTGCTCACTAACCTCATCCAGGGACGTCTGCTGCCCTCAGCTCTGGTCTGGATCACTTCCAGACCTGCAGCAGCCAATCAGATCCATCCTTCATGTGTGGACAGACTGACAGAAGTCCGAGGCTTCAACGATGCTCAGAAGGAGGAGTACTTCAGGAGGAGGTTCCCAGATGGAGAGCTGTCCAGCAGAATCATCTCCCACATCAAGGGCTCCATGTCCCTCTACATCATGTGTGAAGTTCCAGTCTTCTGCTGGATCACTGCTGTGGTTCTGGAGAACCTGCTGACCACAGAGCAGAGAGGAGTGCTGCCCACCACCCTGACTGACATGTACTCCCACTTCCTGATGGTCCAGACAAAGAGGAAGAAGAACAAGTACCAGCAGGAACATCAGACAAGTCCAGACAGTGAAGTTCTTCTGAAGCTGGGGAGGCTGGCATTTGAACATCTGGAGAAAGGAAACATCATGTTCTACCAAGAAGACCTGCAGCAGTGTGGTCTGGATGTCACAGAGGCCTCAGTGTACTCTGGAGTTTGTACTGAGATCTTCAGAAGAGAGTGTGAGATCTTCCAGAAACCGGTCTACAGCTTTGTTCATCTGAGTGTTCAGGAGTTTCTGGCTGCAGTCTACATGTTCCACTGTTACTCCAACAGGAAGGTAGAGGTCATTGAGGACTTCCTGGAGAAGAACATGAAGAACCGAACCCTAGATGAGTTTCTGAGTAGAGTCATGGAGAAATCCCTGCAGAGTCAAACTGGACATCTGGACCTGCTGGTTCGCTTCCTTCATGGTCTCTCTGTGGAGTCCAACCAGAGACTCTTAGGAGGCCTGCTGGGTCAGAGAAAGAAGAATCCAAGAACCAACCAGAGACTCTTAGGAGGCCTGCTGGGTCAGACAGAGAAGAATCCAGAAACCATCCAGAGAGTCTTAGGAGGCCTGCTGGGTCAGACAGAGAAGAATCTAGAAACCTTCCAGAGACTCTTAGGAAGCCTGTTGGGTCAGACAGAGAAGAATCCAGAAACCATCCAGAGAGCCATCAACAACCTGAAGAAGATCAACATCAGTAAAGGAGTCTCACCTGACAGAAGCATCAACATCTATCACTGTCTGATGGAGATGAAGGACCTCTCAGTTCATCAGGAGATCCAAGAGTTCCTGAAGTCAGAGAACAAATCAGAGAAGAAACTCTCAGAGATCCACTGCTCAGCTCTGGCCTACACTCTGCAGATGTCAGAGGAGGTTCTGGATGAGCTGGACCTGAAACAGTACAAGACATCAGATGAGGGTAAACGGAGACTGATCCCAACTGTGAGGAACTGCAGAAAGTTCAAGTGAGTCCAGAAGTGATTGTGATGATAAATCAGATCAGTGTTCAGATTGATTTACAAAGAATGAAGAGTTTGAAAATGATTAGAAATAAAATCATGAAAGAAGAAAATTAGTTTGTTTTAACACTCAGATGATGTTTTAGCTAAAGAACAAAGAAGGATCATATTTGTCCAAATGAAATCCAATCCAGAACCTTCTGAAAGGTTTGAACCCAAAGTAGAAGGTCCAGAATGAAAGGATGTCTTCATTTCCACAATGTCAGTCATTCTAGAAGCACATTTCTACAATGTCAGTCATTCTAGAAAATACTTCTACAATGTCAGTCATTCTAGAAGCACATTTCTACAATGTCAGTCATTCTAGAAGCACATTTCTACAATGTCAGTCATTCTAGAAACACATTTCTACAATGTCAGTCATTCTAGAACACATTTCTACAATGGCAGTCATTCTAGAACACATTTCTACAATGTCAGTCATTCTAGAAGCACATTTCTACAATGTCAGTAATTCTAGAAACACATTTCTACAATGTCAGTCATTCTAGAAACACATTTCTACAATGTCAGTCATTCTAGAGCACATTTCTACAATGGCAGTCATTCTAGAACACATTTCTACAATGTCAGTCATTCTAGAAGCACATTTCTACAATGCTCTTTCTTCTGTTCATCATCTTCTTTCTAGATAAATCATTGGTCTGTGAATGAAACAGTTTGATTTCTTAGGTTCTTCTATTTCAGACACGGTTGTGTTTTTACACGACCATAGGGCTCCGTCTCAGTTATGGGTAATTTTTTGGTATTTGACAACAGGGGAGATCCTCTCCAGGGCCGACAGCAGATCTTCCTTCACGGTTCACTTCCCTGTTCAGACCCTCCAGAACGGGTTAATAAAAGAACCAGTCTCTGTTTTTTGGAGGAAAGCCTTTTTTTAAATGACTGTTCTCCCTGAGTAACACAAACTGAATGCTCACACACTCACTTAGCTGAGTGTCTGCCCCCTCCTTTGCAAACGGGAGAGAGCGGCACTCAGTACACACACATTTCAGCACACACACACACGTTTCAGCACACACACATTTCAGCACACACACATGCACACTCACTGTGGAAAAAATCAGTGGGAGAACAACTGAGTTGGTACTCATTGTCTTCTACTCCTCTGCTGAAGTCCCACAACTACACATTAGGTGCACCGCCTCATAGGGCGCCCCCTACAGTTTGGAGAAAGCTTAAGTTAAGTGCGCCTTATAGTCATGAAAAAAAAGTACCTGACACGTTTTGATGGACGTCTTCCAATCTTCGTCATAGTCAAGGAGGACTCTGACTCTGACTCAGTCTCTGAACAATGAAGCTTAGCATCACAGCTAACAGTCACTTTAGCCTCTTTCTACCAAGAAGAGCTTCTGGAAAGTTCTGCCTGAAGGTTGGTGCTGCTGTGGTTCTGTTCATGATGGGAGACGTGGACCTGAGGAGGAAACTGGATCAAAGTTCTGCAACAGAACAGGAAGATGAACTGTTGTTGTTTACAGCTTCAGAGCTGAAAACATGAAAATTTCATTTTGGAAATGAAAACAGAAAACTCTCAGAAAACTGGATCAGAACCAACATTTAAAAACTGTTAACATTCAACCATCATCATCGTCATGGTCAGAGTGACAGCTGTCAGTCTCTGGGATCCAGATGTTCTACTGGTAACTTTGGGGTTCAGACCTGAGTTCATCATAGATTACCTGTTTCTGTCTTTCTTTCTCTTCACAGACTTTCATATAAATTTGGACTCTCAGAGACTGACTGGGAAGTTGTGGTCTCAGCTCTGAAGTCCAACCCGTCCCACCTGACAGAACTGGACCTGAGCTACAACAGCCTGGAGCATTCATCCCTGAAGGTTCTGTGTTCTGGACTGGAGAGTCCAAACTGCAGACTGGAGACTCTGAGGTCAGAACATTGAAGCTGCTGGTTGGTTCATTTCTACATTTGTAGTTCTTCACTGAAGCTGAAAGGTTTGGATTAAAATATTTTCTGGATTTTCCACAAATTGAACATCTTTGATTCTTTGGAGAGTCTGCAGCGGAAGAAAACAGCTGCTTAGATTTTCTGTTGAACAAAGATGTTTCCATGGCAACAGAAGGTTCAGCTGTTGAAACATTTGACAGATTTCTGAGTTTAAAGAGTCAGAAAACAAACAAGAACTGAAACAGAAATAAAACCCGCCTGAAAGCTGACAGAGGTCATAGTTCAGATCAGACACAGCAGAGCACGTGAGCGTGCACGTGCACACACACTGACACACGTGTGAGTCAGACTAGAGAGGAAAATCAGAGAAAGGAGAGTTTTGGTGCAGAAATGAAAGAATTGAGAAAACCTCCAGAGGCAGATCTGTAGCTGCATATCAGTTTAATGTCAGACAATATTTTCAAGGACCAGAGTCTACCAGGTTCAAGTTATAAGATTAACAATGTTTGATAAAGGATTAAATGAAGAATCTAAAGAGAATGAGTTTAGCGTCAGCACGCTGCACCACAGCCACACTTCTGTCAGAGATCAGTGGTCCAGAGTGTCAGAATCTCTCAATCTTCTGTTCTCTCCAATGGTTAACTAGACTCCTTCTGAGTGGGTTCCTCTGTGTAGATCAGTTTCCATGGGAACCAGAGTCTGGGAGTCAGAAACTGGACTTTAATTCTAAAGTCCAAATCTGCAGCTAATCCATTTCAAAACTCTTCACAGAATTTACTACACTGGACAGAGGATGTTCAAGATGGGTCTCAGCAACTCAGACATTTGTCAGCACTGTGACAGTAATCTACCCGACAATTACATGCATGCACTGTGGTTCTGCACGCCTGTCCAGGCTCTCTGGCAGCAGGTATGTGCCGATCTATCAGTCTGGCTTAAGGTTTCAATCACAGCTTCACCGTCACTTTGTGTGCTTGGTGACATGAGTGCCATCGATGTAGAAGGAGGACTAGGCTCTATCATTTTCATAACTCTTTGCATTGTAGCATTGCCACATATGTAAATATATATTTGGAGTTGTCTAGTTACTGAAAAAAAAAAAGAAAATTCAGTATTGACTTTCCTGTGTTAACCCTGGTTAATATGGTCCTGACTATATGTTTATTTTTTTTATTTGGAGTTTATGTTGGATAACAGGGGTATGGAAACTACAGGATCAGGAGACTCTGGACTACAAATATGGCTACCTGGGGACTTCCTGGGCGAGGTGAAACACAAATTAAGAGGAGGTGAAGCGGAAAGATGGGGGTTTGACAGCCGCAGGACACGTACATGCTGAGGATTACCGTGACGTCGGAGAGAAGTCCAACCGCATCGGTGGAATTTTCGGGGATTTATTCCTGCAATCGGGTGAGACCTCCACATGCTTGGAATGACTGAAAACCCTATCAACGGTGGACAGAGCCGGTAAGCCGCGTACGTACATCCTACGGACGGAACTTCGACGTCCCGCGGGTCACTTGGATCTCCGATTTCATAAGGAGGGCGGAGGATGTCAAGATAGGCGGTGACTTTGGGGACTTTGTAAATAACGAACTAATATAAAAAAAAAATAACTTGGGTGTATTGGAAAAAAACTGGGGAAGCTTGTGTGAGGTTGAATACCTGAGGCTCTAAAAAGAAAAAGAACTTCAGTCATATTGTTTGTGTTTTTTTGTTGTTGTTTGTTTGTTGTGTGTAATACTTTAAGAAATGGACGAGTGTTACATAATGGTGGCCAGTATGGGGAATGATTTGGGAATTTAAAGGGTTTTTGTTTTGGGAGGGCTGTTCCTCTGTAAAGAATGGCAGCTGGTGGTGAGAATAATAATATGACGTCAGCCAGGTTTTCTCCAAGTGTGGTTTCTGCTTTGGATCCTGACTTTAGTGCAGGTCCTTTTGTGACACGGCGGTCTAATTCGGCTGGGGAGATTTCCTCCATGTTAAGCTCACTGTATCTACAAGATGAGGATCAGGTCTGCAGAAGAGCTAAATATTGAAGGTGGGCACGATTGTGATGCGGATGAAGATGCACAGTTAGAACGGGGGAGACAGTTTGAGGAACCTGTACCACCAAAGGAGGATAATGTGAACCTAGAACTCACTGCTTTAAAACAGGTGGAAGGAATGGAGAAAAACTTTAAAGACTCTCTAAGAAGCTCCCTGAATAGAGAGAGTACTTTCAGAGAGTATGTGGATGCTAGTTTCGCTAAGTTGGAACGACAGTTTACGTGTGCTGTAGAAAAATTAGAAAAGGACATGGTAAACTGTATGCTTCGCCGAGATGAAAAATGGAAACAACAGTTAGCGACACTTAGATCTGCTAGTACCCCAGTAGCAAAAAAAAACATAGCTATTTCCACAGATGTTAGTACCATTGGTCCATCACCTCAAACTTACTCCCATCTCTCACGTCTGTCTGGTGCAACCCCATATTAAAATAAACCTCCGGTTCGACTGGATTTCCCTACGTTTGGTGACAAAAGTGATTCTGATCCTATTAACTTCATAGAACAATGCGAGAATTACCTGGACCTAAGGCCTTTACCAAATCATGAGTTAATGGGAACTTTGTCTGCAGTCTTGAAGGGTCCGGCTTTGAGTTGGTGGAAAGCCACGAAGGCCGAGGTGCAAGACTGGTTGTCATTCGAAGAAGCTTTTCTATCGGCATTCCTCCCCACTGATTACTTAAGTGAG
>JAUDJI010000802.1:0-12522 GCA_037389245.1 Oryzias sinensis | reverse complement strand
TTTTAGGAAATAAATGCATTTTATTCCTACAGACCAGTAAACTGTCAGGCGCTTTACACCAATAAAGCAAGCACGAAAAATGAACAAAATAAAAATAATAATAATTATGGTCTGAACTTGCACCCAAGACCCTGACTGATAAGAAATATGAAAAAGGGAAAAGTATGAATTTTAAATAATACATGTACTGTACAGTGTGGTTAAATTATGTTTTTGTTTTGCCCTGGATACAACTCCACAAGAGAGCACAGGAGAGCAACAGGAATAAAAGAAATATTATCCTGCAACAGCGCATGACCCACATTATAATTGTGTGGAGAAGAGGTTGTAAAAGCTCCAATAAAAAGCTACTCGAACAACCTTTTTGAAACACCTTTGGTTCAACTGACATTTTTTAGGATCATCTGCAAAAAAACAAACAAAAAAAAAGTGCTTAACAGCGTGCGTGTAAAAGCTTTTGTTTGTGTTTTGGTTATATATGAGGGCGAGAGCTGTAGCTGTGTGAGAGCATTTCAACAATGCAGACCAGCACAGACTTTTCTGTTGTGTGGTTGTTACTCAATCAGAATAATGTCCTTAACTGCTTCTCTTACACTTGTAACTTGTTTTACTTTATGTAACATTCTTCACAACTAAAGGACAAATGTCCCAGTTAAGAGTTCACCCTAAAAACTTAAACAACAGAATCTTAATCAACAAATCAAAATTCTAGAAACAAGCACAACATTTTCCACTTGGAATTATAAATGGAATTTTTTTTCTGACAGATAGTTTTGAAATTTACATTTTAGAAAGAACATCTTTGGACTAAATAAATGTGGTTTTAACTCTAAAACAACACTTTAAGACCCACCCTGACGAAAAATGTATTTTTTGGATTTTTTAACACGCTCTTGTAGCATTTTTCTAATGGGGGATATTACTCACCATTTTTGTTACACCAGTAACGTTAGGTTGGGTGTGTGAGGGGCTGTAAGCTAGCAAGAGAGAGTGTAAACAGATGGATGACAGGAAGGGGGCAGGCTTACTCCAAGAGGCAAATTTGCAATGACCTACTGCAGAAACTAGGTCCAGGATTTTTTCATTTTGGCTGAAACATATCATAATTATAAATAAAGAAACCACTGGGAACCCTTTTACCTTAGATCAAAAGATGATTGAAATGGGACTATAAATATATTGTGAATACAGTGCTCTAAAAATTTTTTATTATTTTTTTATTCCAAAAAACCCAGAAGAAAAATGTAAATGCAGTAAGTCTAATTAACCCTTGTGCTATCCTAGACACTTTAACATTGGAAGTGGGGTCATCTAGACCCCACAAGACCTTGTGAGGAAGAACTTTTCTTCTTCAATGATTTGTGATCTTCACCGGTTTCCATGGATTACATGAAATCCTCTTCACCTTTATCCACCTTTGTCATGATAGGGAGAACACGTCAATAGGATAGCACAAGGGTTATTCAAAAAGGTTAATAGTAAATGAGACTTCTATAGATGTTCATCTTAGCAATCAGCCTATATTCATTAAGACTTAATGTCATAATTGAGGAAAAAATAAACCTTGTGTGAAAATCACAATTTGAATTTATGTGATCGTTGGACCATTGTTAGCACAGAATCCATGAAGGCAACAAAAGAGTAGAAAAGGTTCTCAGCAGTAAGGTGGACATGCAGGGACATGGAGAGATAACACAAAAGCTCAGAGAGTAATCCTTTGGAGAGCAAGGAATTCTAAAGATAATCTCTTTGGAATTTAATTTTGTGGAAGTGAGCTGGGCTTAAGTTGTGAGTGAATACTCCCCAGTTTCAGTGCAGTTTACAGTTTGCACTTTACTGAACTGCACTGACAAGTCTGTTCATAACCTGTGAATCTAAACAAGAAAAGCTTAAATTTAGAATTTACAGTTGTAAATTAAATAAACATAAAATCTTAAATAAACATAAAAGGCACCAGACATCCGGCTAAAGCTTCTTTTACAAGACACATGGAACTTTTGGTGTTGCACTACAGAGTGAAGCTGATCCTCCATTCTGCTTAATTTATTTGAATTTATGACTTTTGTACAGCAATCAGCTCACATCGGCCAGTTTAACATTATTCTAAAAACGATATTTGGGTGGGACAAAGTGAAGTCTGACAATTTGTCGAGATCGCTCATGTATCCTTCCTCCTGCCATTTCAAAACAAAACACAAAAAAATGTGCAAAGATGATTTCTAATAAACGCTAAATTGCTGATTTAAGAATAACTCCCCCTCACACAAATACACACAGGTTTTTTAAACGAAATTCTAAACTTGTCAAAATCAAGAAAAAAGGATGAAGTTAGCCTAACTACCCTTCCTGCAAAATGAAAAATGTCTAACACAGTATAACACATTTTTATAAATTGAAATCATACAAAGATGGAACATAAAGCAAGACAAAAACAAAAAAGGGCACAAAATGTTCTTTTGCTTTTCTTTTTTGCTTCACTTCACCTATTAAATGCATGCTGAAATAAAGTTGTACAGAGTGTGCAGATGTGCTATGGAAAGATGATTTCTCTTTATTGACAAAAGGTATATTATTAAAAGTATGGGTACAAATCTTGGCACATGATTGTTAATGCCCTTCAGTCACACAGTTTGTTAGACTATTGCACACAGTGCACTATTCTGATCACGGCTGTAATCATGTGTTATATATAATGTAATTCCTTGTGTTAGGGTCTACGTTAGGTTTTCAAAAGGTCATTGAAGAGGCAGACATACAGGAGACTAATTTAGTGTTTCTTGTAAACAGTGATGCCTGAGAGATTTGATCAGATAAGACTTTCTGTGCTTATGTCATCTGCTTGAAAAACACACTGAACAAAGTTTTGAAAAACAAAAGTCAGCTAATCCCTTTTTGTTTTTCTGTTAGTTGCGAAAAGAGCCCGGACAGCCAATCAAGTTAAAGGCTCAAGCACTCATCTACCCCGTGCTGCAGGCCCTAGACCTCAATACACCTTCCTACCAGCAGAATCAGAATATGCCCATTTTGCCACGCACTCTTATGGTGCGATTCTGGAGCGAGTACTTCACCACTGACAAGGCCTTGTTCAGAGCCATGATGGCCAACACCCACAACAGTCCTGAGTCTTCCATCCTGCTGAAGTTTGTCAACTGGAGCACCTTTTTACCAGAAACTTATCATAAAAAGTACAACTACAGCGCTCCTGCTATATCGCAGGGAGCAGAAATGGAGGCAGCCAGCATGGAAGAACCATCTCGATCTTTTGCCGACCCGAGGGCATCACCTTTACTGGTTCCAGATGCAGACTTGCGCTTTCTGCCCAAGGCCTACATTCTGACATGTGAGTATGACGTCCTTAGAGATGATGGAATCATGTACGCCACGCGGCTCCGCGCCGCAGGCGTTGCAGTAACGCACGAACACTACACCTCTGGGTTTCATGGAGCAGTGATGTTCACCGTTTGGCCAACTGACTTCCTGATTGCACGTCGCATGATAAGCAACTATATCAAGTGGCTCATGGAAAATTTATAAGAAGGAAGAGGAAGGAAAAAAAACTATAACTTGACTGTACAAATGTATTCCATTTTCTCCACATAATGCACTGTTTGTTTATGAACACATGCTTCAAATGTGGTTTCAAACTTTTCTTGGTGCATTTAGTTAAGCTTTTTTGTATAAATTCAACAAAAATGGTTTCATTTTCCACCTGTGTACTTTGCCACATAAGCACAAGCTGACAATAGTGTTTGAAGAGGAGTTACGCATTGATAATACATTGTTCTGACAATAATAGACAATGCTGCTGTAAAAGTGGAACAAAAATATGTCCAGTCGGTGGGTTTTCTATCTCTGCCAATCTGGCACTCACTGTTATTGTTTCCTACCGTTGGATCTGCAAAATGCTGTAACGGCTACTGCATCAATTCTAGTAAAAGAAGTTAGTAATACATCCCACTGCATGTGGAGCTCTTCTATCATGGAATACATAAAAAAATAGATATTTCAAAGGATTTCAAGTCATCATCGGTTGACATCAGCTTAATGCCCAAATGTATGATTCTATGTTTGCTTTCACACAAGTCTGAACTCACATCAAACACATTTTTGGATGTTTTTATCTTTAAAGATTATGGTTTTTGAATCCATATCCAAGTAGAAAAGTAATTATCACTGCAAAATTTTAGCATTATTTTCACATTTAATTTCTCACCAAGTCATCCTCAGATACATTATCTTATTTCTGCTTTCCACTTAAAAAAATATTAGAAATATGTACGAGATATTATATGCAAATTTTGATGTTATATTTTATCATCCAGATTTCTCATGCCTTGTTTGCAACAGAAAAAAAGATTAAACATTATGGTAATAAATGGTATGTAACGATTCACCAAAGAGACAGTTTTTGTGGAGTCAAGAAAGTTTTGAGAGAAAAAATATATTTACAGTTTTAAATTTAGAGTTTATATTGTATTTGAAGAACTTTTGCATGATCTGTCTATATTTTACCCACTATTTTTACAGTATGATTCAGACATAATTTTAATGCACAACAGCTGCTTTAAAGGTGGTGACAGAATACATGCTTTCAGTTGGGAACAAAAAAAAGTGCAATGATTTTCATGTGAACTCTATTAGAGTTATCTTGATTTGAATGTAGACCTGGCACTGAGATATGCAAATACTGGACTGAGGCATATAAACTGGTTTTAATATTTTTTATTAAAAAAAAATGATTTAAGAAATGCCCCCCCCAGCCCTTTTATAGTTGCAAAACAATTTCTTCCAACTTTGGAGCATAAGAATCCCTCTGCACTCAGTCTTTAATCTAAACATGAAATATGTGTACATTTCAATTTTCTACTTGAGTGAAAACTTTTTTCATTCAACATGCAGCAAAGTGAAAAACAAATCAATATTTAATTGGAAAACAAGTAAATTAAATGAAATTGTGCCTGCAAATCAAAGTTAAACTGATTAGGAATTCTGCAGTAGCACCAGGCCCAGTTGATAATGACAAAGAAAGTAATAAATGAAAGAGCAAGTGCCAGTGAGATCCCTGGTGAAGTTTGTAGTTCTTCAGAGCTCAGTTGAGAAACTGATAATTTGACTGTGCAATGGATTTGCTTATTTACAAATTTGTACACCTGTGATTTAAGGTTTAGTCCCTCATCTGTGCTCTAATAATCCAAAAAAGGATCTACTGTTATGGCTACACTCCTGCTTTTTTGTTGAAAGGTGACTACCTTTGCCAGAATTAAGCTATCTTTGAACTAGTATGCACTGAGTGATTCTGGACCATCCCAAATGAATGAAGGCCAACATCAGTTTTGTGAAAAATTCCTTTAGATATATTAACATGTGAGTTTTATTTTTTAGATATGTCAGGAAATTTGGGATGATGGTCAAATACTGTGATAAATAATGATGATTGATCAGTGAATCACTATATTCTAAGAGAAAATACATCAGGTTGAGTCTCATCTGGATGGGACTTCATCTCCTGCCATCCCAAAGATGAAGGCATCAGAAAGGTTGCCTTCTGTAGATAAATGGTTTCACATGTTGGCTCATCTGTCACTTGACTGTGACTATTTTGCTTTGGTGAAACTCACCATAAAGGTTAACTGGAAAAAAATTAGGAAAGGTTTAATTAACTGAACAAAAAAATAGGAAAAATAGGAAAATAGGAAAGCGTGACAATAACTTCAAAGTGTCAAGGTTTTAGGCATAGTGTTAATCTAAATGTCACATAAAAAGCTTTTTAGGGAGCATTAAATAAGCATGTAAGATTTCAGACAAACTTTATTGAGAATGTTTGCTCAAACAGTCCAACATCCTGAACTGTACGTATTACCTTCTAGTTTTGTCTTGAATTCTAAAGTGTAATTGCAATATTTTACATTTTAATGCTATATACAAATAAATGATTTTATCTTTCTTTGCTTATTGTCTGTTTGTTGCCGTCTTGTATCAGATTGTGTGAAATACAGTGGGGCAAAAAAGTATTTGTAGTCACTGATTTTGTATGCTGTCCCACCTTAAACAGATGAGAGAGGTCTGGAATGTTAATCATAGAAATACTTTAACTGTAACCAACAGTGTTGGCGAGCACCACCCCACAGGGTCTGGCAGGCTAGAGTGGTGCCATAATAGTGGGCATGATCGCTCCAGCTCCATGGGCTTATTTCATCAAGACAATATTAAAACAATTCTTCAGTTTTATTTCTTAATTTACCCCTTTTGGGTTAATGTTCAAACTGGGCCACAGCCAGAAGGAAGTAACGTTTCAAACTGCCATACCCAGACGCAGCTCTCGCTGCAGGAAGGGGATACACTGCACTAGGAAAGACTGAGAGATCTGGTGAACCCAGAGACAGCGATGTGCTTGCCAGAGTCCTCTGTAAAGGTTTTTAAAACACATAAACCAATGCTACTGGCTCAACATCATTCATGTTTTCCATGATGTGGCAAAGAATAAAGTCCAGAGAAAAGTTTGCGCTTTCTCCACGGTTAGGGTGTCAATGCATGTGACAATTTCATCCGATGTGAATGCCGCAAACAATCAGACTGCAGCCTCTCCACCATGACCAAAATCAGAGAACTGTCAAAGGACATCAGGGACAAGATTGTACACCCTAACATGGATGAACAAGGCTACAATAATTAAGCATCTTGGTCAGAAGAATTCAACTGGTGGAGCAAATATAAAAAATAAAAATAAAAAAGTAAATACTAGATACCTGACAATCTCCTTCCACCTGGGGCTCTATGCAAGATTTCCCCCTGTGGCCTGTAAATAATCTTGAAAACAGTGTTAAAACAGCCCAGAACTACACAAGAGGAACTAAGAACTGAAGAGATCTAATACCACAGTATCAAATGTTACTAGCAACACCTAACACCGTCATGAAAAGCTTTGGGAAAGCTTCCCCTGCGTAAGACAGAATACACCCAGGCCCATCTAAAATTTTACAGAGATCATCTGGATGATCCACAGGATTACTGGGAAAATGTCAAATGGTCAAATGAGACCAAAATTGAACTCTTTGGTTAGAACACCACTCGCTATGTTTGGAGGGAGAAGTATTCTGAATCGCATCCCAAGAACACCATACTCACTCTAAAGCAAGGGGGTAGAAAAACCATACTTTAGGTCTGCTTTTCTGCAAAGGAGACAGGATGACAGATATGTTTTAAGGAAATGATGGATGTGGCAGAATATAGGGAAATTTTGGCCAAAAACCATCAGTGGGAGCATTGATGATAAATTGTGGCTAAATATTCCAGCATGCTAGTGATCCCAAACACAATGCCCAGGGAACGAAAGATTGTTTAAAAAGCATTTCAAGTTTTTTTTTCAAAGTTGCTTCAGTCTGTGAGGTTTGCAGGCTTCCATTCACACAGCAGCTCTATTGCCAAATATTGGATGTAGATGAATGACCTTCCCGTGTCTGGTAGCTAATTTTTTGTGGTTGCTTATTTGTCTCTGGACATTACTTTTGTAATCTGAAATGTCTTTTTTTTCTACATTTTGGTTACTGGAACTTTGTTTTGATTTTTAAAATGTAATGCTGTTTTGTTAGTGATTTGGCTTTTTTCAATTTTTGTTTTGATTTTTAAGACGTTTTTGCATTGAGTGATTTGTTTATGTGATATGCCCTTCAGAGCCACCGTAATTTCCAGTCAGAGAGATGTTTCCTCACACCATTCCACTCTCTCCATCATGGTGTTTCTCTAGCACCCGCCCCATCCCCTCCACACTTTGACCGTACGTTCCAACTATTTGCTGAATCTGGAATCAGTGCGTAACAACTGCATGACTCTTGTGCTTGGTAGTCATGGCAGACCTAATGACAGGTCTTTGAGGAGGTGCTAATTGGGCTCACTGCACATGCGGCTGCAACTTGGTTTTGTGGAACACCATATGAAGGTAAAAATGTGTCAAAAAGAACGCACTTGTAGATTTGATTTGAGAACTTGTAATATAGAATATGAATTTGAATAGAAACTTGTGTCAAAAGTGATCTGTGCATCTGCATCTGTGCAAATGCATTTTTAGTTCACTCTCTGTGTTCATACAAAATGATTGAGAGACTTGCTGTCACATTTGAACGTTTATCAGAAGAGTTATTGAAGCAGGAAGTGTGAATCTGTGAAGATCTTTCTAACTTGACCAAGTTCTCCGAATCCAGCACTCTGATTGGTTGACTCCGCCTCCTCTTACCCTCCCTCCCCCCCTAGTTCCATTTTCGGACACAGATCACTTTTGACAAGTTTCTCGCAAGGAATGTGTCAGAATTCAGAGCGAGGTTGTAGCGCACCTGTGATTTGCGGCAGCAGATTCGAGCACACCCAGAAGCACATTTGAGCAGTTGTAATCACAGATTTGAAGTTGTAACTCTAAATGAACACATGCAATTGGAAATTTGTCAGTTCACAGCAGAAGATTTTTACACACAGGTGCAGATTTTTGATGCACAAGTATTCATATTCTATATTACAAGTTCTCAAATCAAATTTACAAGTGCAATCTTTTTGACACATTTTTACCTTCATAACACCAGCTTCAAGTTGACTTACCACTCAAGTCGTTTCTTGGTGCTAAAACCTACTCATCACTTTAAGGCCGTGTCACACTGCAGCTACGTACAATGAAATGGATAAAAACTGGTCATACCTGAATACACATGGAAAAAAGTGAGAATGGTTGTGGTTCTTAACACAAAATTTTAACAGATGTATCACAAATGAACCACATTAAAGCAATGAGCAGACATCACATTGAATCAGCACCATGGTCAGCGCCCGCCGCAGACCTTCGCAATGCTTTGTTCTAAACAAACAGTTGGATACCCCTGGTCCGCACCAGTTCAAAGTCAAGGCCATCTTACACAGCTGCTATATACAATCTGCACATTTTTCACTTATGAAATTTTGCAATTGTTTATTGTGTTACTCATTTGCTGATGTGTGCAGATGTTGGTAGGGGGTTAAGGCTCACAGATCTGAATTCGGTTTTGAGCTGGTCAAAATCTTTGGTCGGTTGAGAACAAAGTTTATATGGAATTATTACATGCATCACATGCAATTGTGGGTGATTTGTGCAAGACCCATGGATTGTGGGTTTCCCTGACTGTTCCACATATGTCCACGTAGGTCCAATGGACTTTTCACAAGTTTACCATCAATGTATAACTTTTATTTTGCGTATATGGCGCACACAACACAGGTGCTGACCATAGTGCTGATGCAATGTAATTTCTGCTCAGTGCTCTGAATGTCAAAGTAAAGTAATTCAGTGTAGCCTGGGTTTATGTACTCTTTGCGTGGTTTGTTTGTACTTGTCCCGAGGTTTAAATGTGGTTCCTTCGTGATACATAAATGAAAATTTCACGTAGCTAAAGAACCGCCTTCTGTGTTGCCTCACCCCATGAGAGACTTACGCATAAACTACAACTGACTAAAAATTTTCAACAGCTCAAAACTGAATTCATGTACAGACTCGTAAGCCAAAACCCTCGAGCAACATCTGCGCACATCGACGAATGCAAGAAACACGAGTTACGAATATCATACAAGTGTCTCGGAAGACAAAAATGTAATACGTGGACAAACAAGTCAAATACAGGTTCTTGGCATTGACAGAAAAGATTTGCCACACATTTTTGATTGAAACAATCCATATGTTGCTCATCCCACATTATTACAAATCTGGCACCAGGAAATAACCACCTGGAAATAATTACGCTTTCCAACAATACATGAGTTACTGCCAAAAGATTTGTTACATAAAGGAGATTGTAATAGATCTAGACAATGCTTTAAGAAATTATCTTTTAATGGTTAAGAAAAGTAAAGAATCCTCTTTCTTAAAATGTGGGTTAAGTAAACTCTTTTGTCCAAACACACACTTCTTGTGTATATGACTTCAAGAGGTCTAGTGCAGCTCAGTTCACACTGGATAAGGAATCTTATCACTTTCTTAGAAATAATGAAAGAAGGTTAGCACAGTCACGTGGACTGGAATGTGCGTTCGACTTTTTTTCCCCTGAAATGTTACACTCCAGATTTTTTATAAATTATAGGATCAAATTAGATGTAATATTCAGCAGAGGGTTTTGTGTTTTCCCCCTCACATTGTAGCTTCATCAGTTCTTTCAGGTTTTTTTTACTTAAATGTTTTTTATTGTGTAAGTTACTCTAAAACTCAACGAAAGCATTTCTTTCAGCTGAAGAATCCGCATGAAATGATGGTGTGTGAGAGAAAACCATTTGATGATAAAGCAGAGGTTCATGATTACAATTTTAGAGCAGATATGTTAAAGTTAGTTACCATCAAAGTTTAAAATTGTACAATATACAATTGAGTATCTAAAGCTTCTTGAACGAGGAAATCCCAATCACTTAAATAATATCTGCATTGCAAAAAAACAAAAAGTAAATCATAATAGGGGTGAGACTTTATAAGTTCCCCTCTTTCTTTCAAGCTATTTTAGTCAGTGGATTTCTACATTGCATGTTATCATTCTTCTGAACATGGTGAGTGTGTGAGAGAGAGAGGGGGCGTTTTGGCATTGTGTGGGTTTTAAACAAAATATATGTTCAATGTCTTTTCCTTTTGTTTTTAAAATTTCTTTATGTTTTTATGTAAAGCACTTTGGGTAGCATGAGTTGTAAAAGTGCTATAGAAATAAAGTTTGATTTATATTAATTTGATTCATTGTGATATATATATGAGTATCACATGCATACTTGCAAATATGTCAATTAATGATTTGGAGAAAATATGTTAAGTAAGATATCATTTTCTTCAGTTTATTTTCTATTTAATTCCTGAATTAACTCAAATATATCTATGATATCTGTGTATTTTTATGGTATTTTTCTTGTTTTTTTTGTAGTTGCTTTAAATAAATTAATTGTTTGTTATTTTTAATACTCTTTTAAGATGGATAATAGCTATGAACAAAGCCATTTTTTTCAAAATTTTCCAGGCCCAAAACTAAACTTTTATTTTGATAGCATTCATCATTATTAGTAATGGAATATTACAGCAATTATATCACCATGTGTATATGAACAGTCATCTGGAAATGGATCCAATTCTGTTTAAATCAAAGTCAAAGTCAAAGTCAGCTTTCTTGTCAAATATGCTGCATACACATGACATACAGCACAGATGAAATTACTTTCCTCTCGCCCCACAGTGTAAGCAGCTTTTAAAATAACAAAGTAAAATAGAAGAATACCAGCCTTCTAAATAGTACAAAAGAGCAACGAGATGGTCAAAGTGACAGTTTAAAGTGGCAGCAGCGCTAAGAACAGTAGGTGGATGAGTCAGTGATGGCAGTCTTTGGTGAAGATGATGTTCTGAAGCAGGTGTGAAAGTGTTTCAGTATAAGTTTGTAGCAGGGAGTGGAGAGGGTAGAAGTGGGTGGGCAGGGAGGGAGTTGAGTTTCCTTATTGCCTGATGGAGGAAACTGTCCTCGAGTCTGTTGGTTCTGGCCTGGAGAAAGGTCTGCATGATGGGGGGAGGAGCTCTGGCCCTCTTCAGTTTGTGGAGGAAGTACAGGCGTTGTTGGGCTTTCTGATGCAGTGTTGTGGTTCCTTATCTTATGTACCAAATACAAAAGCATGTTGAATCTATGCACAAGAGCTTGCAGAAGTTCCTCCAGGAAAAAAAGAACATCAACCAAGCTTCCAGGGCTGTTGGACTTAATGCCAAATACTGGCAGTGAATAGTACAAATAATGCAGGAATATGGCCTTGATGGCAGGAACTTTAATTAATAAAATAAAGTTTGAAAATACCATAAACAAAGAGAGAAGCAAAGAAGGGAGGGGGGAAACTATTGATAGTCTGGTAAATTAACACTTCAATACAATAAGGCTGATGAACCTAACTGGAGACAGCTGTGGATAATTATCAAATGAAACCAGGTGAGACTGTGACAGGGAGAAAACATCAAATATGAAAACACAACATGTAACAATAAAACACAAATTAGAATAAAACAATCAAAAAGTGAACAAGTGAACAAAAACTGTTGAACAAAAATAAGGTCAAAATTGTAAGTAAAAAAACTCAAGAAAAAAACAAGCAGTTACAATTGATTGAAAATGTCTTTTTTCTCTAAATTAGGTCAAAACTGTGGTAAAAGGCAAGTTCCAGGACACCTGAAAGGCTAATTCTTTATATAGAATGACGGTAAGAAAACTCTTTTACAAACGTAATCAAGAATATTATTTCCAGATAAAATGGCATTCTATTAAAAAAAATGTGTCATGCAACATGCACGTTGCCTATAAACATCAGTTTAAATGCATCACATTGGTTAAAAAGTAAAACAGTTAAAGTTAAAGTTTAAGTTTGAGAAAATGCTTACATAAAAAAAAAACAGCAACATTATTCTTTTTATAACTTGTACACATGCAGAAATGTCTGATAGAATCACGACTGGTCTCTTCTAAGTTTTCTCTGAATTGCAATCTTCCGGATTTTGTCGGTGAGGAGGTT
>JAUDJI010000801.1:0-12527 GCA_037389245.1 Oryzias sinensis | reverse complement strand
GGGATCGCGCAGTTTTAGGCACGGCAATTCACAGGTTTCAGGCTGTTACAAACTCTGTGAAATAATAGATAATAGTAAACTGATATGCTGGCGCAGATTTTTCTCTCCAAGCCCTGCATCTACTGCGCGCCTCTGGCATCGCATCCCGCCCGAGAAGGACTGGTCTATTGAAAAAAAGAAAAGAAAAAAAAGTATAATTAAAGATTCGTCTGCGAGCCACATGTGACCATCAAAAGAGCCATAGGTTCCCGACCCCTGCTCTATGGCGAGCTCGCCACTGGACGTGGCATACCGGACGACCTGTCCTGCCCTACGAGGATGTTTGCAAGAGAGATCTAAAGTCATGTAACATCAACCCAGCAGATCTCGAAACAGCAACCTATGACCTCTAGCTGGTGTGCCAACATCATAACCCACGTCAAGCAGGTTGGGAAGAAGAGAGAGATCCAGTGTGAGGAAAGGAAGAGGCGCAAACAGAGAACCCAGCCCACCACTTCCTTAGTACCCACCATGGACCACATTTGCAGTAAGTGGAACTGCATTTCCTGCGTTGGCTTATTCAGCCACAGACGGCACTGTTGGCTAATAACAAACTAAATAGTCAGGTGCAGTGTCCACCGTCTCTGAGACAGAAGGATGCCAGTAATTTCATCCAGTAACTAAAGAAATCAATTGCTCTTTAAAAGTAATTTATCAAAAATTGCTAAGAATATGCGGAAATGTGTTTGCAGCCTACAATTGAATTACAGAGATGAATCTATGCAACCACTTTTACTGTAAACTTTACAGATACATAACAAAAGTACCCACGTTTTTTCTTTTTTCCCCCGCATACGCATTGTAACGACCCAGCTGCTTTGTCACTCGTGGCGGGGAAACGAGAGCTGAGCTGCTAATTAACTAGCTGCGTTGACTCTCCTTCCCCCTTAAGGCCCGTACACACCGGGACGAATTTCGCCCGCGATATTCGCAGACGTTTAATGCCTCGTCACTAAGCAAAGGGCACCAATGTGAGTGTGCACACCAACGCGAAAAACGTCACGCGTCAAAGCGTCATTTTTAAAAAAACCCTCGGGTTCGTTTTTTTGGTTTGATGCGCAGCGTCGAAAACTGTACGACCAATGAGAATGGCGCTTTTGCACACGTGTCTGGATATTCTGAGGTTACAGTAAAACAACTTGGGGGCGCTCAAACATCAATCTGCCTTTCTGAGCACATATACCAGCGAAGAAGATAGACGCCAAGTAGCATCTACACTGCCGCAAAGAAATAATGACGGACATTCTAAAATATTCCCGAACCAAGCACCAGTTGGAGCTACTGGTGCTTGAAATATTCATGTTTTCTTTGTTTGATTCTGACAAACGCGTAAATACTTGCTCTCTTCTTCTGAGTGAAAAGCGACTTCAAGAAGCGTAAAGTTGCGCAGCGCCACCTTGTGTACAGGAGTATTTATTGTTTTACATTAAGCGCCATCTAATGTCAGGGAATGAAATTGCATGTTCACTCGGCTCATTGTCAGCGAAAATCGCCTGGGTGTGAACACAAAAAACGTGGCGAAAAACGCTGGCTAATAACGCCTTGCAAATATTCGTCCCGGTGTGTACAGGTCTTTACTCCACACACCCTCAAACAGTCGTAGAGAGAGAGTAGACAGAGAAACAGATTGCTCCATCTCCTTTACGGCATTTAAACCCATCTATTATGAACACACACTAACAGCGAAACAACATGAACCTCACTTCTCTTCATAGCTCTCTCAGTGATGAAGGCTTCAACACATAGTCTTAGTGGATATAGGCAGGGCTAACCCCCAGGTCGCCCCTGTATTAACTTTTAGCCGAGGTATAGGCCTGGGCGATAAATCGATTAAATGAATTAATTTGAATTTTTTGTTACGGGCGATTTCAAAATGAACTTAATCGAGTTTTTATGTGGGGCAGTTTTGGCCCCCCAGAGCTAACGTTAATTTCACACGGCGGTATGGCACGCAACAATCAACACACGAAGCAGCAAGCAACAGCATGGCTACCGGTGATAGTGGGACATTTGTTCCCAAGAAAGGAATAAAATCATCTGTTGTTTGGAACTGGTGTGGGTTTACTGCCACAGACGTGGCGGAAGAGATCCCACGTTGCCTAAAGCTCATTGCAGTCAAAGGCTCTCACGCGCGCTCGCGGAAAAAAAAAAATCGGAACTCGAATTAAAAAAAATAAAATTAGATTTTATTTCTAGGCCATATCGCCCAGCCCTACCGAGGCAGAACTAATGTTTGCCGTGAGCCTCCTCTGAGACGCTATTAGGTGATGGACAGTAAGCATGTCAACATATGGTTAATGCAGACGCAAGGACAGAGAGAAGAGAGAGAGCGAGAGAGAAAGACAGAACTTTATTAATCTCCCAAGGGAGAAATTTAGGTGTCCGGCAACAAAACAAAACAAACTCACACAATAAATAACAGTAAAATTATAGCTTAAGTGTCGCTCGTTTGCTCCCTCCTGACAGAAGCAGCACGATAGTGGATAGCTGCGTTCTGGACTGGAGGTGCATTACCCTTCCACTCATATGCTACACCCACACACCAGCTTCAGGAGGTGTTTAACCTGCTGGTGACCCTAGTGAACAGCTTTACGGGATCAAGCAGGGGCGACAGACAGCAGCTGCTTACTTGCGCTTCCACACTCTGGCAGCGCGCACAGATAGGACAATTGGCTGGCTGAGCACGGCTTTTCATGTGGAACTCACTGCAGAACTGCAGCAGGAACTGCAGAAGGAACTGGCGTGCCGCAGTGAGGGATTATCCTTGGATCAACTCATAGTTCTCACCATCAAACTGGATAACTTGCTGAGAACCTGACGGCCACGTAATCCAGCTTCAGCCAATGCCATGCAGGTGTTGCTGTTTCTCCCAGGGGCTGCTGCCTTGCGAGCCCATGCAACTCACATCGGCTCTCTCAAGGGGAGCGAGCGAGATGTTTCCAGGAGAATATATGCCTTTACTGCAGTCAGCCTGGTCGTGGTTGCAACACCTGTCCCAAAAACCACACACACAACGCTCTGCAGAACTGGTGAGTGATCCCATGCTCACCTTTACTCTTCCAGTGATCCATACTTTAAAAACAGTGTAGTAGAAATTAAAGCTATGATTGATTCTGGGGCGGCAAGGAATTGTGTTGACCCTTTGCTCACCTGCAATGCTCAAATTTCAGTCACCACCCTAGACGGAAGGCCCCTGGGGTCGGGCCAGATTCGGTTACTCACTTAGGACATCACAGTCATCTCATCAGATCACCATCATGAGCCTCTTGAGTCCCCTGGTTGTCCCATCATCCTCGGTCTGCCTTGACTGAAGAGGCACGACCCAACCGTAAACTGGTGAGAGCACAGACTCGTACATACTTCTACTCCTACACTGCCTTCAGACCGCAAGAAAGTCTAAAAGCTGTGCTCCATTGAGGTCAATAGCAGCCACTACCTTCGCTGAGATCAGCATGACAGGGGAGGTGGAGGGTTTTACTGCTCAATACAAGGACCTGCAAGAGGCCTTTAATAAACAGCATGACACACAGCTCCCTCTATAACGGTTCTACGACTGCACCATCGACCTTCTTCCCAGAGTTATGCCCACCCGAGGACAGGTGTTCCCCGAGTCTGAGGCCATGCAGGCCCACATCAGAGAGGAGTTGGCAAAGGGCTTCATCTGACCATCTACATATCTGGCTTCTTTTCTTTTTAAAAAAGAAAGATGGTGGACTGAGACCATGTATTGACTACCGCAGCCTTACTGATGTGACTGTTAAATACTGTTATCCCTTGCCTCTGATTCCTGAAGCGCTGGAGCAGCTTCACACAGCTCAATTATTTACTAAGCTGGATTTGAGGAGTACCTACAACGTCTTCCACAGTCGAGCAGGGGATGAATGGAAAACCACATTTTTAACAGTCACTGGACACTGTGAATATCTGGTCATGTCCTTTGGTCTCTGTAAACCTTGTCTACTGACTTGCCTGCAGCCGGACATCCAGGTGAGGCAAGCGCACAAAAATCAACTGCAAACTCTTTCTGGTGGCCCACGCTTCAGCCTGACAGTCCAGTACGTGACCCAATGTGGAGCCTGCCAAATGGCTAGGTCGCCTTGACATTATAGTGTATTTTAGCACCGATTTACCCCATTCATGAGATAACACCTATATCCTCCACACTACAGTCTCCCGGAGGACATAGTGACGACCGTGGGCCCCAGGTCACCTCACGAGTGCGTAAATGTTCGAAGGGTCTGGGCATCAACATGAGTCTCACCTCTGGCTACCATCCAAAGTCCAACGGCAAGTGGAACGCTTGAACCAGGAGATCACTCGGTTCATCCGTACCTACAGTAACCAACAAAAGGAGGACTGGTGCAGATTGCTGGTTTGGGCAGAATATGTTGATAACGTGACAATGTGCCGCACCACCGCAGCAGTCAAGATTCAGCCATATATCTATGGTGATTTTCATGATAAGTTAAATAAAGCATCAGTTCAGAGAGAAAGTTCACCTCTTACTGCTCATTTTTGTCCCGATGATGAATAAGAAGTTTGTTTTAAAGAAGCCAGCGCAGTGATACAGAGCATTTAAACCATGTGACCGGAACTTATTTTTTAGACATAATCACTTTTTAATGCACACCGGGCAGCCAATCAGAATCGAGTATTCAACCGGACCATGGTATGACTGATTAATCACATGACAGATCTAATAACACTGTCATAATTCATTTTTTGCTAACATTTAAAAGCTACATTTTATAAATAATAACAGCCAGAAAACAGAGATAAAAAGTGTTTTGCTAAACGGTGAAGTGGAACTTTGTGGCTCTTGTTGGGTTTTGGTCCTGAAGAAACTGGATCAAATGGTTCTTTTAGTGTTAAAGGTTCCAGACTCCTTATCTCCACTGAAGCTATGAGTATGAAATGTCACTCCACTATGAGGTGCCGTGTAGGACATAATTCAGAATTAGCATTCACAAACACATATGAAATCTCTCACACACACTAGTGAAATGCTTGTATACATACAACTGAAAATGTATTCATTCACATACACATGTAAAATCTCTCACATACACATGTGAAATCTCTCACATACACATGTAAAATCTCTCACATACACATGTGAAATCTCTCACATACACATGTGAAATCTCTCACATACACATGTGAAAATGCTCTTACACACACATGTGAAAATGCTCTCACATACACATGTGAAAATGCTCTTACACACACTACTGAAAATGCTCTCACATACACATGTGAAAATGCTCTCACATACACATGTGAAAATGCTCTCACACACACTACTGAAATTTTCGACAGAAACGGAAGGCATTTCAGTAGAAATGGAAGTTGGCTGATTATCGCGAGATAATCATTCGTCTGAATCATTCGAAAATGGCAGCCGGTTGCGCAAGGAAAACCACCGAAACGTGTAAGTATATTAAAAAATTTCCAGTATCTGTTGTAAAATATATTTGTAAATACTTAAGATGATGTGTTTAATATGTTATATTCCTCAATCAACAACCTAGATTGTTTTGAAGCTCATCAATTTCAGTAATGCTAAAGCTAACGCTAACGCGAATTAGCGCCGAAGGCTAAAAACAAACGCTAGATATTACATCAAAAAGCAGTGACTTCTAACCGTAGTCACAAGTTATTAACACATGTTTTAAATGTGTTCATATATGTAGGGACAGACGAGGATGAGGAAAATCCGATCCATTTGCGGATGGAGAAAGATAGCCTGTTTGTTTTCAAGCTAGCTCGTGCCAGATGGGTAGAGACACATGATCAGATTTGACTTAATTTTAATAAACGGTTAATCGTTGTCATACTGGGTTAAAGGTTTATGTTAAAGAGCCAGAAGAGAGAGGAGGAAAGGGCTAGAAGGGAGGAACAGCGACAGGAGAGTCTGTTAAGTTTACTTGAGTTGAAATTATTGTTCTAAAATGTAATGCAGCCATTGTTTTTCCAATTTCTTTAATAAATGTATGAACAAAAATGATTAATTTACATGTATTATTTAAATCTGAGCTATTTTTAACAATCTCAAAAGGATTTTCATATAAATATCAGATGTACATATTTAGCATTTCGTTTTATATGTTAATATTTATTTTTATACATGTTAACAATAATCCTGGTCTTCTAGAGTCATGTGTGTCACAGTTGGAGCTGAAAGGAAAGCAAAGATTTGTCCTTGCAGACGGACGTGACTCTGCTCGTCCTGCATGTTCCTGGTGTTGTCCTGCTGTGGCTCAACATCTGTGGCTAAGCAGTCGCCTTTGCTGATGCACAGAATGTACAGAATTGAACTGCAGGCAATGATTTTCATTGCAAAGGTTGGTTTTACTTCCAGTGCCCCCAGAAATATTGCTCTCCTCCTCATCTTTATCATGCCAAATGCTCTCTTCACAACAGAGCGTGTTCTGGAGTAGTTCTGGTTGTAACTGCCTCAATGGCATTCCTCATGGGTTCCCTGTAGGGTGTCAGCAGCATGATGGGATGTGCAATGCAGGGATACCCACCATCACCCAAAAGGATCCTTCAGGTGGGTTTGTTTGATTTACATAAATTGGGCTTTTACGTAGAACCCGTGAATCATGGATTGATCCTGGATTCCCAACAAAAATATCTATAAATTTGGCATTAGAGTCACATACAGCATGCATTTTAATGGAATAAAAAGCTTCCTGTTAAAACAACAGCTGCATTTTCTTTTAGGGCCTTTATTCTTATGTGGCAGCCATCAATGCTCCTTGTGACCCTTTGGAAGGAGAAAGACCAAGCGAGCTGCTAAAATCCAGAGGCGACTTATGGTAGTTCATTCCCACTGGGAAGCTAGGTGACCCTGCTCATCAGCTGGAGGATGCCGTGTGCCGTCTTGTGGACAACATCGCTCACGGTGGACCGTGTCATGTCAAAGACTCTGGCTACCACACTGTAAGATGTGCCACACGCCAGCCAGAAAAGAAACACCAGGACGTCAGTCTCCTGTGACCCCCCAGAGTGTGAGGAACCCGAAGCTGATGCTTCAGGACCATCGACCCAGATGCTCGATGGTCCTGCGGGTCAACCGAAAATCCAGTCTTGTGTCGGACTGACCGTCAGCGTAAAGGGCCAGGACAGACACCTTTGTGTTGGTAAAGCAGTAGAGACGTGGAAGACCCTGGAAAATGCAACATTAATTATCATCATCAGGAAATTAAATCACATTTTTTTAATGTTTCTATTTATTTTGATGTCTTACATTTTAGATTATGAAGTATTTATTAATTCTGGAAAATCTCGTGGTTTTTATTTGGCTGGGTTTTTGGATTTTCATTTAAACTTTTAAAAATGAAAGTTTTTGTTTTGTTTTTGTTTAAAACAAGTGATATGGTTTGACTCTGAATAAAAAATTCTAAACTTTGAACTCACAAGTGTTTCATGTAATTGGACTACACAACTCACTTGAAAAAGAATGTTAAACTCTTACCCAGCAGACTGTGTAACCTTGAGCATGATTAGTAACAAAGTTTAAGTTAAAGTTTAAGTTTAACTAAAAAAAAAGCTTTAAGTTTAACTCACAAGTTATTCTGTCTGGTCAGGGCATCCAGAGGAAATCTTCTGAGATGTCTGCTTGTCCTTGCCGTCCTGTGATGCTGCATATCTGCTCGTTTTCAGTTTGATCTCACGAAAAACGGTTGAATTATTGCCAGGAACACGGACAGATTCACTTTCAAAGCCATTTTCAGTAAGGTGTAAGAAAACTACAGAAAAAAAATGCCTCCTTGCAAGAGCCCGTTAATCGTTCAGCGGCACAAAAACAAAATAAATATTGGCATGAAAAAATAACTTGGGGGTTTATTTATGAACAAATACATTAAATCAACACCAACGTGTTTGTAATTTAATTATTTATAAATCAGTCCCGTTTTCCACGATCAGAACACAGCAGATTCATAAATAGTCTTTGTAAAATGTTCATATTTATTATGTTTTTAGTCTGACAAATAAGTGTCATTCTCCGCGTTAAATAGGAGTAGTTCGCCTCCAGACCAGGTGGTGGCGGTAATGCGCCACTTTGTTTCCGTGTCAAGCGCGTTATGAACAACACCCAAAAGAAAAAAGTACTGAGCACGGGTGTCTGAATTGCTTTTAAATTCAGAGAACTATATAGAGAACTATATAGTTCTGCACTATATAGGGTTTTAGTAGTTAGGGATCAGGGCAGGAATTCGGACACAGGTTCATTTCCACTGAAATGCCTTCAGTCGACCAACTACGTTTCTAACAATAAAGTAAAAAAAAATGTTGTTTCTACTGAAATGCCTTCCGTTTCTATTGAAATTTTCACATGTGTATGTGAGAGCATTTTGGATAGTGTGTGTGAGAGCATTTTGGATAGTGTGTGTAAGAGCATTTCCACATGTGTATGTGAGAGGATTTTCAGTAGTGTGTGTAAGAGCATTTTCAGTAGTGTGTGTGAGAGCATTTCACATGTGTATGTGAGAGCATTTCACATGTGTATGTGAGAGATTTCACATGTGCATGTGAATGAATACATTTTCAGTTGTATGTATACAAGCATTTCACTAGTGTGTGTGAGAGATTTCACATGTGTTTATGAATGCTAATTCTGAATAATGTCCTACACGGCACCTCATATTCCACAGACAAACCGTCAACAAAATAATCCTGATGCTGCTGAGGTTCTTATGGAAGTGAAGCAAATCTCAGCAGAGATGCAGTTTTTCTAAACTGAAATCACTGACATTAAACAGCCTGAACATTCATGGAGCTGAACTGGACACAGAAAAACCTCCCTGTTGTGTTTCCACAACAGGGAGAGTATCAGAATCAGAATCAGCCCAGAAAAAGATGGAGAACAATTCTGACTGTAAGCAGTTTTTCACTGATGTGTTCAGGTTTGAATCTTTTCTGTCTGCAGATCCATGAGCAGGACCCTGTCTTTGGGCTTTAGCTTGAAATTTAGTTTTGGAAATAGAATCTGTCTGAATGTCTGGAATTGGAGACATCAAAGAGGTTTAGATGGACTTTGAAATGGAATCCATGCAGTTTTTTCCTGCTTACACGTTCACCGGTCATATCCGATCTGTGTCACATGAGAGGAAAAGATCGGAATTGGGTCACTTGAACCACGCAGTGTAATTGGGGCCTTAATGGCCATTTGCAGGGCTAACCCCCAGGTCGCCACAAGATAATACGTTAAGGCAGGGGTGTCAAACATACGGCCCGCGGGCCAGGTGGTTAAGTCCGGCCCACACATGAAGACTAAAAATATAAGGATGTTTGAAAAAGAAAGCACGTTTCTAGTCCATTCCTGTGGCTAGTTATGATTTTTTAAAGAAATAACCGAAATGCGCAATTCCGCCACTAGGGGGAGTAAAGGAGAAGCAAAACAGGTGAAACAACATATCTCTGCACGTGCCAAAAGCGAAAGCTAACAGCTCTGCGTCTGGGTAAGATTCACTTTGGTTCCCTATGAGCCTTACCGCTGTTATCTTGCTATATGGATGATCAGTACTGACACCCTAAAGACCAAAATGCTGTCAAAAAGTGAAGTGGAGTGAAGAGCTTTTCAGGAAAAATGGAGAGTTTTTTTTTTTTTCCACAAAGCTGAATGCAAAACTCCCATGCTTAGTATGTCATCAACAGGTCACAGTGTTCGAAGAATAGAACATTTAGCACCACTAAGAGACTCACCATAAAGAAAAGTTTCACTATTTGCAGTTAAGAAAAGACATAACCAACCATTATCTGGACTGAAAAAACAACCTTCTTCATTCACTGCAGCATTGATATGATGGAGCAGTGACAGCTACTTTATTGTAAACCCATTAGTGCAAAAATCAAAACCCTCTTCAGAGGTGAACTTGTGCCCCAAAAAGCAGTCGACCTTTGCCAGCATAAGTCTGTCAGGAATTGCGATTACAGATCCAACCTTTCTGAGGAGACTTGAATGCCAAATGAAGGAATCCAGTCATTTATTGCATTTTTGGTTGCTATTAATGAAAACACCAACATCACAGATATATACAGCCGTGAATATTTATTAGAGGTGATGAAGAGACGTCACAGCTGAGTTTCTGGAGTTGATGGACACAACAGCTGATGACAGTCATTTCTTTAGTTAATGTGCCGGACGATGTCGAAGTGAACTGATGATATCAGTCTAGAGGGCTGCATTGGGATCGGGCCCCGCCGGGTCCCGCGGGACCCAACCCAAATCTTGCGGGATTGGGCGGTTTGGATTGTGCTGCGGGCGGGAGCGGGCGGCAAAAAAATAAACCCCGCGGGATCAGTGCTGGCATGAATATCTCATGAATATATATTAGCTGACTACGTTAGGCTGTGCAGCTGTTGGTTTCTTATGTACTGAAGCTCCTTGAAGGCACCAGGTAGAGACGCCCAATGGGCTCTGCCCTGTAACCTGATGTTGGGGGTGCGCCCCGCCCCGCCTCTTACTAAGAGCGCGCTTCAGGCCGTCTGTCTGCGCGCGCACACACGCACACTTTTAACCGAACAGGATTTGTGAAGGTATATTTAATATTTAAGTTGTACATTACACAAGAGGAATGCATCAAAAGATGAGGCTGGGGGAGGACATGAATCTCTGTAATAATATCAATAAAAGTACGTGTTTTTTTCCTGCGGGACGGGGGACGATACAAAATCAATGCATCTCTATTACTGTGCGGGACTAAATTCTCTGAGTTTTGCGGGTGCGGGCGGGAGTGGACATACATATTGCGGGAGCGGGCGGGAGTGTAACGCATACGTTGCGGGAGCGGGCGGGATTGGTCAGAAATTCAGCGGGCGCGGGCGGGAGCGGGATGAAGAAAATAGTCCCGCGCAGGGCTCTATATCAGTCTGGTCACGGATGGCGCCCCATTAAAGGTCAGGAAGAAAGCAGGTGTTGCCACAAAATTCAGGCAGAAACCAGGAAAAGATTCTTGGACATTTCATTGTGGTTTGCACACTTGAATGACAGCAAATGTGTTTCTGCACAGGATTTAAATCCTGATATTGACGGTCAGGTGAAGTTTAAGGAGAGAAAGTGAGGTTAAATTCTTATGTTTACAAATGTTAGCAGGTTTAATTTAGTTTAATTTTTAATGGTTTGGACATTAACATTTAGGTCACGGTGTTTCATTTTTTTTCTACATCCCCTTTTGAGTTTATTAATGGGATTGCTTCAGTGTCAGATGTCAAAAATTCAGTCTGTCCAAATAGTCCTTTTTTTGAAGTGAAATTAATTTTATTTGAGATCCATTGGCCCCAAGTGATTAGGCTACTATGTTGGTTGAGGCATTTTTTTCCAACTGAGTAAAAAAACAAAAAAAACAAAGCTGTTATTTTGCTTTTACATTACTGGTCCGGCCCACTTAAGATCAGACGGGCTAAATGTGGCCCCCGAACCAAAATGAGTTTGACATCCTTGCGTTAAGGTTTAACTTGATTTATTCTGGAGTTATATTCCTGTCTGTTTCTATTCATATTTATGTTCGGTTTTAAAGTTTAGGTTTAGTGTGTTCAATTAATGTTTATCTTGTTCGGGCCGAAACTTTAAAGGCGTGTTTTGGATTGTAACACGTATTTATAAAAGTTCATGTATTTTTGTGTAAAATGGCCAAATAAAGATGGGGAACACAAAAGGATGTCATCAACTTTCTATCTGTGCGTGAGGGATTACTCGCCCGGGGAGCAAGTTAGTATGGAACCACCACTGAGAGGCAAGCAGGTTACCAAAAAGAAAACCATGACGCTTCCCTCTTTCTTTGTTGAAGGTAACATACCTATCTTGTGGAGCTGGATCTGCGGTTTCCAGCTGACATCCAGCAGTCTGCGCTGACGACAGAGCTCCTGCTCGTACTGGACGATGATTCCTTCACAGAGATTTCTTCAGCAGCAGCAGCTAGTCGTTCGCTGATCAACTCTCTCAGAGGCTGAAGGGAAGACATGGTTCAACTTCCAGCTCCAATCTTCAGCTCCAACTCCCACAAACACCGCCGTCCTCTTCACTGCAGCTCCGATCGATCATCTGGTGGTCTATCAATCACAGCAATCCACGTTGTCTTTCCGTTCAACACTTCTTCACTCATTTACGACACTTTGGAAAATGCTGAGAGTTCCCACATGAACCACGTATCGTCCTTTTAGTCCAAAAACCTCACAAACGTCCCAACAAAACACCACCGACCTCTCAACACAAGCTAACGCTGCTAGCCTGCTAACGCCTCGTTCTGTTCTTCTTCTTTGTTTGGCTAACAGCGTCATGATGCTTTAGCGCCACCAGCTGGTCTGGAGTGTTATCTGTCGCTTAGATTATGTCGATAAAAACTGACCTTTTAACTTTCCTGGCAAATAAAGGAGAAACAGGCGGTTTTCATTAACAATATAGTTGTGTAACTAGTCTTTGTCGACCAGCAAAAGACCATCTTTCGACCAAAATGGAGAAAGGGGAACGGGACGTATACTTC